>NW_025910043.1:0-47023 GCF_018835915.1 Vigna umbellata
TCTTTCAGCTAGAACTACGTAACCCTGATTTCTCATTTTGAATGAGAATACGTAGGAGCAAGGTCAATCCTTGTCGGGCCCAAAAAACTAAAAAATATATTTTGTTTATTTATAATTTTATTTTAGGGGATAATTAAACATTTTGAAAAACCACATCATATTCGTGCATTTAGTTAAAGGTACTGCCTTAGGGCAGGCGTTGTGGGGTGCTAACACCTTCCCCACGCGTAACTGACTTCCGAACCCAATCTTTGGTTTTCGTGGACCGTGCTTTATCGTTTTGAGGTTTTTTCCATAGTTTTCCATAATAAACTATGGTGGCGACTCCAAATCTCTTTTTAAAAAACGATTTCTTTTTGGATCGTCGTCCCGTCGCGATTCCGGTTGCGACACAAATCATCGTAGAAAAGCCTTAGGGAAAAACGTAGGAAAACAAGTAGGATAAAAGCTTTCAAACACAATGTTAAACAACCCGCAAGTCAAAGCGTCGAAAGAGAGTTATGCTAAACGTGTAAGTCATCTGTACCCAAGGGTATTAAGCTAAACTCTCAAGAAGCAAAAAGGTATTGAGACAATGTCTCTGTCCAAACCCTCTATGAGCCTTAAAAAGATTAAAAAATATTACTAAGGGAGAAATATGTTAAACACTCAAGCTTTAAAAGGCAATATCCCAAAAAGCATTTACATCAGCCTAAATGATACCATGAGCTAAAATCATTACTTCGTCCAATGATGAAGTTCCAACTCAACGTTTGGTATCTTAGGAAAAACTTTATTGATAAATGCTACCTTAATGGTAGAAAATTGAAAAAACACCTTGTTGTTCTGAACAAGCATTAAATGTCACTAAATGCTTAACGTTCAAAAATAACAAAAGTAATCAAAGATAAGACATATCTGTTGCATGCATAATCTACTCTATCCTATGCAGATAGCCTACTACATGCATCTACTACTTTATTTGAAATTTATCAAAAGTGGACGTTAGAGACAAAAAAAGACATTCACAAAATGTTCTCTTCATAAGAAAAAGAGTCTGAAAGAAAGTACAACCTACTTCAAGCAAAGTACTGAAAATTTTCACTAATACAAAAACAGCGTATAACATCATGCGTTTAACGTTCAACCATTGAATAGACAACGTTAAAAATGATCGGTGGCATTTTTGTAAATAAATGCAATTATTAAATGTCGTTTACAATTGTAATTCGACGTAAAATGATATAAAACGTCGAATGCCCCAGCGTTAGACTTCAAAAGGTTAGTGAATTCAATAAAAATTTGAGCGGGAGATTGAAAATTCATTCACTTTATCTTAGTGTGTGAGACCCTCTTCTCTTCTCAAACTTTTCACGAACGAAGTTTGACGACCATCACATGTAATCTTTCTTTCATTTGATACAAATGCATTTTATGTATGATTTTCGTTTGTTTTGACCGATTATTTTCGTGCTTTTGTTCTTCATAGGCTCATTTTTCTTTCTTTGTCATCTGTGACGACACTTTATTCTAACGAACCCATCTTTTTAAGGTTAGTTTTCGTTTTCTTTTTGAAGAACTTATTTGTTGAACTTGTTTGTTGTTGTTTGGTTGAGCTTGTTTGTTGTTGTTGTTGTTTGATTAAACTTGTTTGTTGTTGGTTATTGTTGTTTGTTGTTGATATTACATTATAGTTCTTGCTTTATAAAATACCAAAAATTGAAATTTGTTGTTTTTTTGCTTTTAAGGTCTCGTAGAGTTGTAAAAAAGGATCACAGTTAATTAAAAAAAAACAAAAAAAAGGTGATTAACGTCGTATATTAAAAAAGTTCAACGTTAAGTTAACGTCGTATATGGACAAAATTCGACGTCAAGTTAACATCTCCTGATATGACGTCGTTCGCGAATTCACCGTTAAAAGCACAAAATATTCGACGTTGTACGCTATTTTTGTACCAGTGTTTGACAAGTTTACTTTAATCAACGGTTGCTTCACACAAAAGAAAGAGAAGACACAAGATTCAAGACCTAGAGCTCAATCTAATAGATATCTTTTCAAAGAGCCTTTAAATAGAATATCACTCAAAGAAAGAATCAAGAAGATAACACAAGAGAAAAGCTTACAACGAAAATATTGATCCTACGAAAAACGTTTAGAAGAGAAGCATAGAAAAAGCTCAAGCAAAAGAAAATATTTGAGCAGAGAAAAAGAAAATTCAAGCAATACTCTCAAACTTCATTGTAATATTTGCTTACGATTGAAAGAAGAGCGAAAAGAGAAAAGAGAGAAACACCCAACGATTCTCTAGACTGTATTGTATTGTACACATATCGTCTATGCGAGAGTAATAATCTAAACGACTTGTAAGTCATCGTTGATTGCAATTCTAAAGAGAATTGAAACACTTTTTGAAACTCTGAGGAGTTAAGGAAATCTAGGCAGCATATAAAAGGATACCAGGACTGTCTAGTACCAAGAGTGGTGTGAATACTCAACTAGTATAGGGTAACGGAAGGTTATTCGCTTACTATGGATACCAGGAGTGGTGAAGAAAACTACACAACTAGGAGTGTGTTAAACTCAACTAGGCAACATATCAGTGGATATAAGGAGTGCCTAGGGATACCAAGAGTGATGTGAATACTCAACTAGTCTAGGGTAATAGAAGGATATTCGTTGACTAGGGTACCAAGAGTGGTAAGAATACTCAGTTGTAATCTTGTTGAAGATTATAGTGGAACCCTCCGTGAATAGAGGAGATTAGACGAGTTCAATTGGAGCGAACCAGTATAAAAACATCTGTGCATTTATTATTTACCTCTACCTAAACGCTTCTCTTATAAAACTTGCAGTTGCACTTTAGTTTTAAAAAAACAAGAAACTTCCCATACTAAATGATTGTTATTTAACAAAGGAAGTTCTTACAAACACTACAGTGTATATTCTGAGTAGTACGTGAAAAGAAGTTATCGTTTATAATCACTTGCAAAATCGAATATTTAACAATTACTTGATAAATCTCATATTTGACAAACATGTTATACTAGAAGGGTTACAAAAATGTTATTTGTTAAACTTAAAAATCAAAGATGCTAGATGATCCAGTCTCTCTAGACGATCACGTCTCAACATCTCTTTGCTTACTTAGTCATTGCAAAGCATAAGGACTAGGATGTATAAATGTCTCCAACCCAAGCTTCTCCACTAGCCTTCTAGTTACTAGATTGGTGCAACTCCCTCATCTAGAATTGGAAAATATTTATTCTTTGGATCTCATCCTACTCCTTGCTCACACATCCTAACAACCTTCTAAACATTAAAAAATCTTCTTCAAAAATTGGTGTCTTAGACTCTTTTTCCTCCTCCTCACTACTAGATGGATCAGAAGACTGATTGGATGATGACTCACTAATGGTGTCCCTACTTTTCAACAACACCATAGTTCTCTTGTTAGGACATTGAAATGAAACATGTTCCTTTCCCAAACATATAAAACATTTGATGGACCTAGAATGTGAAGAAGTAGTAGTAGGTTGAGAAGTTATTTTACCACTTGATGATTCCTTCTCCTTAGGTTTGATAATGGTAGAGTTAGCCTACTCCTTAAAGTTCTCCTTATCCCTCCATGAGGTGGATGATTTCTTGTAGAAGTTCTTGCTCTTAAGTTGTTGGTCCACTTTGGTTTCTTGGTGAATGAGATCCTCCAAGGTTTCGTAATGGTGAAACTCCACCACATATTGAATCTTCTTATTCAATTCATTCAAAAATTTAGCTATTGTAGCCAAAGGTGTTTCCTTCACTTCCGCTTTCATCAATGTGACCTCCATCTCTTAGACATATTCTTCAACACTCATATTTCCTTAAGTAAGTCTTTGTAGTTTGTTGAAGATCTCCTTTTTGTAATAAGGAGGCATAAATCTCTCCTTCAAGGCAAACTTCAAGTGCTCCCATAAAGAAATTGGCAACCTTCTCCTCTTAGTTATGCCTATGGTGATTTGGTTCCACCAATTCATAGCATAGCCTTCAAACTCCAAGGTTTCCTTAAGGATTTTGTCATCCTCTTCATAATCATAAGAGCTAAAGAGTTGGTCAAGCTTCATCTCTCATGCAAGGTAGGCTTTCGGGTTATTAGCTCCATTAAACTTAGGAATTTTAAACTTCCTCACATCTTATCTCTCCTAGATGTCTGGTTTTCCCTCTCCTTGTGAATCATTTTGCCTCTCATTGGTCTAAAATTATGCTTTTCTTCTCTCTTAAGTGTGTAGTGTTTCATATCCTTGTGAATTCTTCTATCTCTCCTTGGTTTCAAATCATGTTCCTCTTCATCATTATGATAGGAATTGGCTAACTCATCACATCTTTCTTTTGTCTCTCCACTCCCTCCAATCTCATATTGACATCTTCATTAGTCTTTTGAAGCCTTTCAAACTACACTTGAGTGTTTTGTTGCAATTGAGCCATTTGTGAGTTGAGTTTCTCAAGTGCCACCATAATTGTTGCAGTCTCAGGTGAAGGAGAATGACTATTTGGTGAAGAAGTCATGTCCTCCAAAAAGGTTAGTAAAACAAACAATTAAAATAAATTTAGGACCTCACCACTCTTTTAAGTGTTTCACTCAAAAGATCACTCATGTATCACACTTGTAGGCTTTTTCTTAAATATACTCTCTTGGATTTTACCACTCAAATTCCCTTTAGCACTTGGCAAAGAACTTTAGTGACTTAAGCAAATAATGACAATCAATAAAAAGGTTGTCATATCTAAATATTGACTCAAGAGGTTAAAAACAACAAAAACTCTAAATAAAACTTCAACGAATTTAAAAGACACAAAAACAATAAAGCAAGAAATAGTATGACAACCAAAAAAATTTAAATGAAACAACATGAAAACTCTTAGAAGATGACTGAAAATAATTCAAAAGATCAAAACAAACCACAAGCCAAAAGTGCATAGCAAATCTTGTGTTGGACTCTTCCATTTTCTTTTACTTTGGATCCTTACTTTTTCTTTTCTTTTATATTCTTTTCTTTTCTTTCAAAAAGTACTTGTTTCCATTGTACTTAGATCCATTATTGTTTCTTTTCTTCTCAATTTTGCAATCTAGAGACAAAAAAGAAAAGCTGCAAAATAAAAGTTTATTGGGCAAGATGACTCACTAGGCAAGAAAGATGTCTTGCTGGGTGAGAGTGTAATTCAAAAAACCCAGAAATTGAAAACATAATGTCCTTCCATCACCCAAACACATATAAAACAACATAATTACACGTGTAAACAATTAACTAGAACTACAATTAATAAAAACATTAAAATAAATTATTTCCATGGATCAAATGCAGAAATACTCAATTCAAAATGAAAAGCATGAAGAACACAAACATTCCAAAATTTTAGGTTTTCTTCATATGACATAAATATAAGATACAAGAAGAAATTCAAACCAAAATCTAGCTCCAATACCAAATAATATGATCCTATCTAGGAAAGAGTACGATTATTTCTGAATTTGATTCCTTTTGTAATATAAATAAAGAAAATAAGAGAAGAATGTGAAAATAAGACAAAAGTGGAGATGCCACAATCTTGCAAGTTGGTGAGTCAATAAAGATTCGTCACAAAGATCTCAATCTTTGATAAGAACTAGGGTTCTATGACAAAAACCAAGAGAATCCTCACTTTATGAAAACCAATTTCATATAATGACCATTGAAGGTGTTTACATTTGTCTTTGGTGAAAGTATACATAGACTCACAAATGTTTAAACAACGCTATAAACCAAAAAGAAAACCCAAAGACATTAGGCCGCAAATAACTCAAATTCCATTGCAGACACAGACTCTTCACCCCACGAGTGGTGCTCATCCAACAACTCGTTGCGTAGGGAGTTCATCTCCCGCCCAATGATCCAATTCGCCCAACAAACTTACAAAAATAAAAGAAAATTATAAACACTTTTAAATGCTTAAAATTATTCTATAAGTGTGTTTCAAGCCGTGATCTTCATGTCCTTTGAGTTCTGATCTGCATGTAGCATCGTGAGCCTTGAGGAAATTTATTCTTCCCAGTTTTTTTGCTTAAACCTTGTTATAGGTCATTTGAATTACAACGGTTCCTCCTCAAATTCTTCTTGTATGAGATCAAGAGATAGTCCTTTATCAAGAATGTTAATAATATGTTTTATACTTATTTGGGTCTGTGTGAAAAGAAAGTATGTGTTAGTTATGTTGTGTACACTTTTAACACGTTTATCTATTTAGTCTAAATGAAAAATAAAATAAAATTTTAAATGTATCATAGGTAACAGTAATTTGGAAGATTTGGAAACATAAAAATAACGCAATATTTTCACAAGGCAAATGGATATTAAGAAAATTTTGATAAAGACATGTGGACATATTTCTAGATTTAGTTATAATATTCATGTCAATTACATTACAATTTTTTACCATAGTCTTAAATATATATATATATATATATATATATATATATACTGTTTAAAAAAAGTTGTTGTCGATTGATAATATTGTTAGAATTTATAATTATATTTGAAATATTATCTATTTTAAAATTTAAAACTTTTATTATAATTATAATTTTAAAAACTGTTAATATATTAATTTATTTGTAAATTCGACTCCTAAATAATATACAACTATTAGTTATACGAAAACCCTCTTGGTCACCTTTTACTTTTCCTTCATAATGTAAGATGTCTCAAATCCCTTACTTCATCACTTCAGTATCCGTAGGCTCGTCTTTGTGTCTCAACCTCATATTCGCTCTTCCAACAACAACACATGGAAACGTGCTGTGCTTGTCGATTTTTCTTTTATGAATAAATTGGGATCTGTTGATACTTTCATTCAGAAACATGATATAACGAATCCTCGTCGATTTTTGTGTGACTATGTCATTTCTTGGATGTTAAACTTTGTATTTGCTAACTCCCTTATCGAGACTCAACTTGCTTTTGATATTACCTCATACGACAACTATTACCCTATCTACTCTCAATGCTTTTTATGGACAATTTGGCTATTATTAGATGAGTGTCACTCTAAACATCTTTTCTTATGATAGGTTCAATATATTATATATTTCTCATAATCTTTTCTTTTTTCTTGAAATTGTTTCAAATTGAGTTTATCATTTAATTCATCACCCTAAACTTGGTAACTTCATCTCAACCATTTGTACAATTGAATAATAAATACAAATTTAAGATTCAAAGTTACGTTATCTCCCACGACATTTTGTCTTATAGCAAAAGATAGACTTTGCTTTATTTCTCATAATCATTTTCTCTACTATAACTAGCTTAAAGTGGTGCTACGCGACGCTTGCGTACCATATCATGAATGCATCTTTTTGAAATCAAAAAATTATATCTTATTCTTTAAGCCAGTTAAAATATAAATAACAAAAAACATAAATAATAAAAAGTGTACATAAATAAAGTAGACAACTATTTTAGTTCAATAAATGTTAGAATTATGGTTGAAAAATACATATCATTGAAATACTTGCAAAAAGGAATAAATTTCGTAAGGAAATCAGAGAAGCGTTTGCGTATAAATGAAATTTTCGTGGTACTATAAATATAAGCCAAGGTGTTTGCATATATAATTTTGTTTCTTTATTGTTTTATTAACTATGATTTAGTCACAATGTAACTTAATATCGTGAACTAGTTTTTCTACCAATTCAAAGACCAACCCATTTTATTTTTAAACTCTGTAAAACCTAAAGTGAACCATTTAACCTTCTAGTACATGCATGGTGTGAAATTTGACTCAAAACTTCTAAGCTTTGTAATTATCTAACTAATATTCAGTTGACACAATTGTGAATAATGATAAAAATTACAAAAACTAATTATAGTCCCTAACATGATTAATCTAATATTTTAAATAGTATTACTCTAACATTAGGGTGGACGTATGCGATCAATTGACTCAGTAAAGGTGTGACCCTATTAATCTTATGTCAAAATGTAATATAAATTGTGAAAACTTTTGTTAATAACTTTAAAGAACATATCTAACTTTGTGTGTTCAATATTAGTTTCGTTTTCAATAATTACCTAATATAAATGTCAGAACCATTAAAAACGCACCCAAAACCCCTCTGAACGGACGCCAGGTGTCAAGCAACGAGGATCCGAAAATCAGATAGTGGAATGCAGGTGTCAGCAGGAGAGCGGACGATAGTTTTAAACAAAACTGATTTTTCTGAAATTCGCGTCACTCTCTTTGCATGCACTCTTCTTCTCCAAAACTCTGATCTTTCATTTCTCCTCCTTCTCTCTAAAAAGCTCTCCCTTCTCTCTACCGAAACTCACCATTTCTCTACTCCGATCTCCGTTCAGGCACCGTATAAGTACTCCCGGCGTCCGGAGCTTCATTTTGAACCGAACAGTTTTGAGTTCTGAAAGGGTAAGTTTCTTTGTCTTTAGCCGTTCGTTCTCTGGTACATGCAAACCAAGTACCGGTTGTATGTTGTTATCTTGTCTGAACCATTTTTGGTTTTGGCTGTTTGGTTAGTTTAAATAGTTGTGGAACATAAGGGTAGAAGGAATTTTAGTCAGGCGAAGCGTATTTTTTCTTTAGGACGTTCATTCACGCTCAAAGGTAAGGGAAGCTTATTTAGTTTAATTGTATGTTTGTTTGCACGTTCGTTGATAATGGATGCATGTTGCTGAGTGGTTGAATGTATATAAAGTATGAATGTTGATATGCTTGGTTATATGGAATATGATTAATTAGTATGATATGGATTGTACGAAGTTTGAAATTTGATTATGATTTGAATGTATAAAGTTATGAAGTTATAAGTTGAGAAATGAGTTTGAATATAAATGATTTAGGTTTAAACCCTCGGTTGATCCTCGTATTTATATGAAAATCTCAAATGGGTCATCGTTTTTTTTTCAGTCTCAATTGGGTCATATTTTTTGTAAAAATGAGCCAATTTTACCCTAACCGTTAAATGCTTTCAGACGGCGTTAAGTTTAGCTGAACTGTATTTTATATTTTGATGGCGTGACATTGTTCATTAAAATTGAATGGCTGATGTGTTTTAAAATTGTTCACGAGACCCAATTGTTTTCCATTCTGCAATGACACCACACTGCAACAAAAACCATTTTGATATCAAAACAACAAAACCCAATTAAAACCCAAAATTCACGAGACATAAAAAACATTGTTACCTTTTTGAGAAAAATTGAAATTGGAATTGAATGGATTTGGAAACTACAGAGGGGCGAGAATGGCAGTTAGATCAAGACTGAAATTTCACAATTTTAGCACAACTTGCCAGCAAAGGGAAAAACTTCAGATTTCTTTATGATAAAAAACCTTGAAATTTCTCTCAAAGTTTTTCTTTTTAATCTGTGGCGCCACGTTTATAGGTGAGACGATGCTAGGGCTCCTTCACAAGCAACCCTCTGATCAAATCTCTGGTAGCAAAGCTAACGGTTGGAGATTCTGGAAATCTTAGAGGCTCACCAATTACATTGAACAGAGTTGCACGGTTTGCAGGACCTTTGAATGGTGTTCTACCAAACAGAAGCTCATACATGAATATCCCAAATGTCCACTAGTCCACAACACTTCCATGCCCTTCACCCTTGATGATCTCTAGGGCCAAGTACTCGTGTGTTCCAACAAAGGACATTGATCTTGCATTTGTTGGCTCGGCAATTAGCTCAGGAAGAGGGGTCACCTGGTTGTGCACATCATTCTTTGGTTTAGACTTTTTGTCTTTCTTGGATTTTCTGGATAGAAAGCGCAGTGTGAAGCACGCAGTGTGAAGCGCATAAACGGCTTGTGCGTCCACGGGAGGAGTCTGCATCAGTGATTGGAGGAAGAAGAAGCATTGTAGCCACAGAGATCATTCAATTAAATTCAATTAAATGCATAATGCCACATCATCAAAGCAAAAAATACAGCTCAACCTAATTTAACGCCTGTTTGGAACAACTTAACGGTTAGGGTAAAATTGGCTCATTTTTACAAAAAATATGACCCAATTGAGACCGAAAAAAAAACGATGACCCATTTGAGATTTCCATATAAATACGAGGACCAACCGAGGGTTTAAACCAATGATTTAATATGAAATTTCCCTATGATAGTGTACGTTCGTCATTGAACGGTCATTAATCGTTCGGTAATGTTGGTAAGACGAGCATATTCGTGTGGTAATACTATGCTTGAGCGTTCGGCTCAGCGTAGCTGCATCTGAGTATTTGGTGATAAACTTAAATTTTGTAAACAGTATTTGTATATTTTAGTTATTTTTAAACACAATTCCAATAGTATCTTATAATAATTATAAATCTTTCTATTCTACGTTAAGTAGAGCTCGGTCTCACACCAAGCTCACGAAATGGGTAGTGCTCGGTCTTATACCAAGCGCTTGTACTCGTTTATGGTTTGATCTATTTTGATGAAATAGAGTTCGTCCAACTTCTGTAGAATTTCCCTCTACCGTGTTCGGTCATTGACTGGCATTAGGTTTCTATTTGTGAGTTCTTCTAAGTATGGTTCTTTAAACGTCTTGACATGTCTACATTCATTTGTTCCGGCCTAGAGCCCCAGTACTTGACATGTTCTTTCAGTGTTGGTTTGAGTTCACGAGAGTCAGTTGATTTAACTGATTCATGTTGTAATTAAAGTTGGTTCATATATTATATAATTGTACTCGGTTTCTTTCTCAATCTGACAGTAACCCTTTCGGTCTTATTTTATTCTAGAACGAGAGACTTCTCTGTCTCGTTTCAAGTGTTCATCCTCGTTCTGAGTGAGGACTGAACGTTCGGTATTTGATGTCTTAAAATCGGTGAACAATGATGAAATTAAAATGATGGATAATGAAAGATGAAGAGAATATGAGATGGATAAAATGTTGTGGATTTTGAACGAGCGTTCCGGGGAGGAACGACTCATGAATGAATATTGGAATTTGTAAAGTATGAATGTGGTAATGCTAAGCTGGCGGTTCATCCTGATGTTCCGTGAGTACTCGTCCTCACATAGAGGAGGGTAGTTCATGTGTGGGAACGACAGGAAGTCCTAGTCCTTAGGGGTACTTTGGACAGATAGGACTAACCTCGGGTGGCAGCTGTTGAGGGCATCCCAGTTACTACATCACCCGGGTGCACGAACGTCGTAGCTACACAGATTTCATACAGTCCGGACAGTCAGTCTAGTAGTAGGCCTTGCTTGAAACGTATGTTGAAATGTATCTTATGTGTTTGAATGTGAGAAATGCATGTTTATACTTGATTTAAATTACATAAGCTTACCTTGTGTTTTTCCTGTCCTGTCTTGTTATGTACGTTCGTCCTTGTCATTGCAATGATCATCCGTGTGGATGTGAGCAGAAGGAGACGAGCTGCTGGAAGAAGCGCTGGAAGAAGAAAATTTGGTAGAGGTAGAAGTGAAGACCGAACAATAGGACGTTCGGTCAGTAATTTAGTTATTTTGTAAGGTGGTAGTTCGATCACCTTCTCCTTTCGTTTTGTATGACCGTCCGATGTTGGTTTTGTAAACTGTTCGGTCAAAATTGTTTATCTTGTAGTAGTTTAAGTTTGTAGCTCTTTGTAAGGCCGTTCGGCCATAACCGTACGCTCTTCTAAATGTAAGACTGATCTGAATTATTATTAAATGTAATTATTCTATTATATAGTTTAGACTGTATTTTTGGGATGTTACAATAAACAATATATATACTAAAGAAATCTACGGGGCTAGAGAAGATTTGCAATCCAAAATTATGATAATGTAAAATAAAGNGGAAACTACAGAGGCGCGAGAATGGCAGTTAGATCAAGACTGAAATTTCACAATTTTAGCTCAACTTGCCAGTCAAAGGGAAAAACTTCAGATTTCTTTATGATAAAAAACCTTGAAATTTCTCTCAAAGTTTTTCTTTTTAATCTGTGGCGCCACGTTTATAGGTGAGACGATGCTAGGGCTCCTTCACAAGCAACCCTCTGATCAAATCTCTGGTAGCAAAGCTAACGGTTGGAGATTCTGGAAATCTTAGAGGCTCACCAATTACATTGAACAGAGTTGCACGGTTTGCAGGACCTTTGAATGGTGTTCTACCAAACAGAAGCTCATACATGAATATCCCAAATGTCCACTAGTCCACAACACTTCCATGCCCTTCACCCTTGATGATCTCTAGGGCCAAGTACTCGTGTGTTCCAACAAAGGACATTGATCTTGCATTTGTTGGCTCGGCAATTAGCTCAGGAAGAGGGGTCACCTGGTTGTGCACATCATTCTTTGGTTTAGACTTTTTGTCTTTCTTGGATTTTCTGGATAGAAAGCGCAGTGTGAAGCACGCAGTGTGAAGCGCATAAACGGCTTGTGCGTCCACGGGAGGAGTCTGCATCAGTGATTGGAGGAAGAAGAAGCATTGTAGCCACAGAGATCATTCAATTAAATTCAATTAAATGCATAATGCCACATCATCAAAGCAAAAAATACAGCTCAACCTAATTTAACGCCTGTTTGGAACAACTTAACGGTTAGGGTAAAATTGGCTCATTTTTACAAAAAATATGACCCAATTGAGACCGAAAAAAAAACGATGACCCATTTGAGATTTCCATATAAATACGAGGACCAACCGAGGGTTTAAACCAATGATTTAATATGAAATTTCCCTATGATAGTGTACGTTCGTCATTGAACGGTCATTAATCGTTCGGTAATGTTGGTAAGACGAGCATATTCGTGTGGTAATACTATGCTTGAGCGTTCGGCTCAGCGTAGCTGCATCTGAGTATTTGGTGATAAACTTAAATTTTGTAAACAGTATTTGTATATTTTAGTTATTTTTAAACACAATTCCAATAGTATCTTATAATAATTATAAATCTTTCTATTCTACGTTAAGTAGAGCTCGGTCTCACACCAAGCTCACGAAATGGGTAGTGCTCGGTCTTATACCAAGCGCTTGTACTCGTTTATGGTTTGATCTATTTTGATGAAATAGAGTTCGTCCAACTTCTGTAGAATTTCCCTCTACCGTGTTCGGTCATTGACTGGCATTAGGTTTCTATTTGTGAGTTCTTCTAAGTATGGTTCTTTAAACGTCTTGACATGTCTACATTCATTTGTTCCGGCCTAGAGCCCCAGTACTTGACATGTTCTTTCAGTGTTGGTTTGAGTTCACGAGAGTCAGTTGATTTAACTGATTCATGTTGTAATTAAAGTTGGTTCATATATTATATAATTGTACTCGGTTTCTTTCTCAATCTGACAGTAACCCTTTCGGTCTTATTTTATTCTAGAACGAGAGACTTCTCTGTCTCGTTTCAAGTGTTCATCCTCGTTCTGAGTGAGGACTGAACGTTCGGTATTTGATGTCTTAAAATCGGTGAACAATGATGAAATTAAAATGATGGATAATGAAAGATGAAGAGAATATGAGATGGATAAAATGTTGTGGATTTTGATTGAGCGTTCCGGGGAGGAACGACTCATGAATGAATATTGGAATTTGTAAAGTATGAATGTGGTAATGCTAAGCTGGCGGTTCATCCTGATGTTCCGTGAGTATTTGTCCTCACTTAGAGGAGGGTAGTTCATGTGTGGGAACGTCAGGATGTCCTAGTCCTTAGGGGTACTTTGGACAGATAGGACTAACCTCGGGTGGCATCTGTTGAGTGTATTCCAGTTACTACATCACCCGGGTGCACGAACGTCGTAGCTACATAGATTTCATACAGTCCGGACAGTCAGTCTAGTAGTAGGCCTTGCTTGAAACGTATGTTGAAATGTATCTTATGTGTTTGAATGTGAGAAATGCATGTTTATACTTGATTTAAATTACATAAGCTTACCTTGTGTTTTTCCTGTCCTGTCTTGTTATGTACGTTCGTCCTTGTCATTGCAATGATCATCCGTGTGGATGTGAGCAGAAGGAGACGAGCTGCTGGAAGATGCGCTGGAAGAAGAAAATTTGGTAGAGGTAGAAGTGAAGACCGAACAATAGGACGTTCGGTCAGTAATTTAGTTATTTTGTAAGGTGGTAGTTCGATCACCTTCTCCTTTCGTTTTGTATGACCGTCCGATGTTGGTTTTGTAAACTGTTCGGTCAAAATTGTTTATCTTGTAGTAGTTTAAGTTTGTAGCTCTTTGTAAGGCCGTTCGGCCATAACCGTACGCTCTTCTAAATGTAAGACTGATCTGAATTATTATTAAATGTAATTATTCTATTATATAGTTTAGACTGTATTTTTGGGATGTTACAATAAACAATATATATACTAAAGAAATCTACGGGGCTAGAGAAGATTTGCAATCCAAAATTATGATAATGTAAAATAAAGTTAAACAAACAACTATATAATATTTTGTTTGAAAAGAAGACACATGTACCTTGAAAAGATAAACTGTTGCACAGTACTAAGATTTAGGTCTACATATTTAAATTGTTTATAATCAGTTCCCGGCAAAATCATTATAAATATTTGACAACAACATGAACCAGTCTTATTGATTCATCAAAAGCAACGAATATATATACACATGCACCTTCCAAATCATCTTTGACGTGTGAATACTTTTGAGCACTTTCTTTTGTCTGCTTCGCTATGTCACAAATGACCCGCTTCGTGGTTTCAAAAAATGAGTATAACTTGATGATCAACAAACTTTGAATTTGTCTTTAACTTAAATAAATTTTACATATATATATATATATATATATTCTGAAATTTATGTTCAATATATGATGAGTGTAAAAATGATCAGCAAAAATAAAAACCAAGAACAGAAAAATATACATTCTGTAATTTAGTTAAATGGTACAACGGTTGCATGCTTACCGTTAAGTGATAAAGTAAACTAAATTGTCCGGTTTTCTAAAAGTGTGTCACTGTAAATGTAATGATATTTGGAAGAATTTAGGTTACTTTATGGAAATAAAATATGTTTTTTTTTAATTTAATTCCTTAAAATAAAATTGAAAAAATTTNATACTTATTTGGGTCTGTGTGAAAAGAAAGTATGTGTTAGTTATGTTGTGTACACTTTTAACACGTTTATCTATTTAGTCTAAATGAAAAATAAAAATTAAAAAATTTTTAAATGTCTCATAGGGTAACAGTTAATTTGGAAGATTTGGAAACATAAAATAACGCAATATTTTCACAGAGGCAAATGGATATTAAGAAAATTTTGATAAAGACATGTGGACTATTTCTAGATTTAGTTATAATATTCATGTCACATACATTACAATTTTTTACCATAGTCTTAAAAATATATATTATATATATATATATATATATATATATATATATACTGTTTAAAAAAAGTGTTGTCGATTGATAATATTGTTAGAATTTATAATTATATTTGAAATATTATCTATTTTAAAATTTAAAACTTTTATTATAATTATAATTTTAAAAACTGTTAATATATTAATTTATTTGTAAATTCGACTCCTAAATAATATACAACTATTAGTTATACGAAAACCCTCTTGGTCACCTTTTACTTTTCCTTCATAATGTAAGATGTCTCAAATCCCTTACTTCATCACTTCAGTATCCGTAGGCTCGTCTTTGTGTCTCAACCTCATATTCGCTCTTCCAACAACAACACATGGAAACGTGCTGTGCTTGTCGATTTTTCTTTTATGAATAAATTGGGATCTGTTGATACTTTCATTCAGAAACATGATATAACGAATCCTCGTCGATTTTTGTTGTGACTATGTCATTTCTTGGATGTTAAACTTTGTATTTGCTAACTCCCTTATCGAGACTCAAACTGCTTTTGATATTACTCATACGACAACTATTACCCTATCTACTCTCAATGCTTTTTATGGACAATTTGGCTATTATTAGATGAGTGTCACTCTAAACATCTTTTCTTATGATAGGTTCAATATATTATATATTTCTCATAATCTTTTCTTTTTTCTTGAAATTGTTTCAAATTGAGTTTATCATTTAATTCATCACCCTAAACTTGGTAACTTCATCTCAACCATTTGTACAATTGAATAATAAATACAAATTTAAGATTCAAAGTTAACGTTATCTCCCACGACATTTTGTCTTTAGCAAAAGATAGGACTTTGCTTTATTTCTCATAATCATTTTCTCTACTATAACTAGCTTAAAGTGGTGCTACGCGACGCTTGCGTACCATATCATGAATGCATCTTTTTGAAATCAAAAAATTATATCTTATTCTTTAAGCCAGTTAAAATATAAATAACAAAAAACATAAATAATAAAAAGTGTACATAAATAAAGTAGACAACTATTTTAGTTCAATAAATGTTAGATTATGGTTGAAAAATACATATCATTGAATACTTGCAAAAAGGAATAAATTTCGTAAGGAATCAGAGAAGCGTTTGCGTATAAATGAAATTTTCGTGGTACTATAAATATAGCCAAGGTGTTTGCAATATAATTTTGTTTCTTTATTGTTTTATTAACTATGATTTAGTCACAATGTAACTTAATATCGTGAACTAGTTTTTCTACCAATTCAAAGACCAACCCATTTTATTTTTAAACTCTGTAAAACCTAAAGTGAACCATTTAACCTTCTAGTACATGCATGGTGTGAAATTTGACTCAAAACTTCTAAGCTTTGTAATTATCTAACTAATATTCAGTTGACACAATTGTGAATAATGATAAAAATTACAAAAACTAATTATAGTCCCTAACATGATTAATCTAATATTTTAAATAGTATTACTCTAACATTAGGGTGGACGTATGCGATCAATTGACTCAGTAAAGGTGTGACCCTATTAATCTTATGTCAAAATGTAATATAAATTGTGAAAACTTTTGTTAATAACTTTAAAGAACATATCTAACTTTGTGTGTTCAATATTAGTTTCGTTTTCAATAATTACCTAATATAAATGTCAGAACCATTAAAAACGCACCCAAAACCCCTCTGAACGGACGCCAGGTGTCAAGCAACGAGGATCCGAAAATCAGATAGTGGAATGCAGGTGTCAGCAGGAGAGCGGACGATAGTTTTAAACAAAACTGATTTTTCTGAAATTCGGTACTCTCTATGCATGCACTTTCTTCTCCAAAAACTCTCGATCTTCATTCTCTCCTTCTCTTAAAAAGCTCTCCTTCACGACTCCTAACCCAACCCTCTACCTTCATCAACCCGATCTCCGTTCAGGCACCGTATAAGTACTCCCGGCGTCCGGGAGCTTCATTTGAACCGAACAGTTTGAGTTCTGAAAGGGTAAGTTTCTTTGTCTTTAAGCCGTCGTTCTCTGGTACATGCAAACCAAGTACCGGTTGTATTGTTGTTATCTTGTCTGAACCATTTTTGGTTTTGGCTGTTTGGTTAGTTTAAATAGTTGTGGAACATAAGGGTAGAAGGAATTTCAGTCAGGCGAAGCGTATTTTGTCTTTAGGAGTTTGTTCGCGCTCAAAGGTAAGGGAAGCTTATTTAGTTTTTGTATGTTTGTTTGCACGTTCGTTGATAATGGATGCATGTTGTGAGTGGTTGAATGTAATAAAAGTATGAATGTTGATATATGCTTGGTTATGGAATATGATTAATTAGTATGATATGGATTGTACGAAGTCTGAAATTTGATATGATGTGAATGTATAAAGTTATGAAGTTAAAGTTGAGAAATGAGTTTGAATATAAATGATTTAGGTTTAAACCCTCGGTTGATCCTCGTATTTATATGAAAATCTCAATGGGTCATCGTTTTTTTTCGTCTCAATTGGGTCATATTTTTTGTAAAAATGAGCCAATTTTACCCTAACGTTAAATGCTTTTCAGACGGCGTTAAGTTTAGCTGAACTGTATTTTATATTTTGATGGCGGGACATTTGTCATTAAATTGACATGGATGATGGTGTTTAAAAAGTTCACGAGAACCCAATTGTTTCCATTCTGCAATGACACCACACTGCAACAAAAACCATTTTGATATCAAAAAACAAAACCCAAAAAACCCAAAATTCACGAGACATAAAAACACATTGTTACCTTTTTGAGAAAAATTGAAATTGGAATTGAATGGCATTGGGAAACTAAAAAAGAGGGGCGAGAATGGCCAGTTAGATCAAGAGCTGAAATTTCACAAATTTTAGACAATCTTGCCAGCAAAGGGAAAAACTTCAGCATTTCTTTATGATAAAAACACTTGAAATTTCTCTAAAGTTTTTCTTTTTAATCTGTGGCGCCACGTTATAGGTGAGACGATGCTAGGGCTCCTCACAAGCAACCCTCTGATCAAAATCTCTGGTAGCAAGCTAACGGTTGGAGATTCTGGAAACTTAGAGGCTCACCAATTACATTGAAAGAGTTGCACGGTTTGACAGGACCTTTGAATGGTGTTCTACCAAACAGAAGCTCATACAGGAATATCCCCAAATGTCCACAGTCCACAACACTTCCATGCCCTTCACCGCTTGATGATCTCTAGGCCAAGTACTCGTTGGTGTTCCAACAAAGGACATTGATCTTGCATTGTTGGCTCCGCAATTAGCTTAGGAAGAGGGGTCACCTGGTTGTGCACATCATTCTTTGGTTTAACTTTTTGTCTTTCTTGGATTTTCTGGATAGAAAGCGCAGGTGATGAAGCACGCAGTGTGAGCGCATATAAACGGATTGTGCGTCCCACGGGAGGAGTCTGGATAGTGATTGGATTGGAGAAAGAAGCATTGTAGCCACAGAGATCATTCAATTAAATTCAATTAAATGCATAATGCCACATCATCAAAGCAAAAAATACAGCTCAACCTAATTTAACGCCTGTTTGGAATCAACTTAACGGTTAGGGTAAAATTGAGCTCATTTTACAAAAAATATGACCCAATTGAAGACCGAAAAAAAAACGATGACCCATTTGAGATTTCCATATAAATACGAGGACCAACCGAGGGTTTAAACCAATGATTTAATATGAAATTTCCCTATGATAGTGTACGTTCGTCATTGAACGGTCATTAATCGTTCGGTAATGTTGGTAAGACGAGCATATTCGTTGGTAATACTATGCTTGAGCGTTCGGCTCAGCGTAGCTGCATCTGAGTATTTGGTGATAAACTTAAATTTTGTAAACAGTATTTGTATATTTTAGTTATTTTAAACACAATTCCAATAGTATCTTATAAAATTATAAATCTTTCTATTTACGTTAAGTAGAGCTCGGTCTCACACCAAGCTCACGAAATGGGTAGTGCTCGGTCTTATACCAAGCGCTTGTACTCGTTTATGGTTGATCTATTTTGATGAATAGAGTTCGTCCAACTTCTGTAGAATTTCCCTCTACCGTGTTCGGTCATTGACTGGCATTAGGTTTCTATTTGTGAGTTCTTCTAAGTATGGTTCTTTAAACGTCTTGACATGTCTACATTCATTTGTTCCGGCCTAGAGCCCCAGTACTTGACATGTTCTTTCAGTGTTGGTTTGAGTTCACGAGAGTCAGTTGATTTAACTGATTCATGTTGTAATTAAAGTTGGTTCATTATTATATAATTGTACTCGGTTTCTTTCTCAATTTGACAGTAACCCTTTCGGTCTTATTTTATTCTAGAACGAGAGACTTCTCTGTCTCGTTTCAAGTGTTCATCCTCGTTCTGAGTGAGGACTGAACGTTCGGTATTTGATGTCTTAAAATCGGTGAACAATGATGAAATTAAAATGATGGATAATGAAAGATGAAGAGAATATGAGATGGATAAAATGTGTGGATTTTGAACGACGCGTTCCGGGGAGGAAACGACTCATGATGAATTTGGAATTTGTAAAGTATGAATGTGGTAATGCTAAGCTGGCGGTTCATCCTGATGTTCCGTGAGTACTCGTCCTCACATAGAGGAGGGTAGTTCATGTGTGGGAACGACAGGAAGTCCTAGTCCTTAGGGTACTTTGGACAGATAGGACTAACCTCGGGTGGCAGCTGTTGAGGGGCATCCCAGGTACTACATCACCCGGGTGACGAACGTCGTAGCTACAAAGATTTCATACAGTCCGGACAGTCAGTCTAGTAGTAGGCCTTGCTTGAAAACGTATGTTGAAATGTATCTTATGTGTTTGAATGTGAGAAATGCATGTTTATACTTGATGAAATTACATAAGCTTACCTTGTGTTTTTCCTGTCCGTTTTGTTATGTACGTTCGTCCTTGTCATTGCAATGATCATCCGTGTGGATGTGAGCAGAAGGAGACGATGCTGGAGAGAAGCGCTGGAAGAAGAAAATTTGGTAGAGGTAGAAGTGAAGACCGAACAATAGGACGTTCGGTCAGTAATTTAGTTATTTTGTAAGGTGGTAGTTCGATCACCTTCTCCTTTCGTTTTGTATGACCGTCCGATGTTGGTTTTGTAAACTGTTCGGTCAAAATTGTTTATCTTGTAGTAGTTTAAGTTTGTAGCTCTTTGTAAGGCCGTTCGGCCATAACCGTACGCTCTTCTAAATGTAAGACTGATCTGAATTATTATTAAATGTAATTATTCTATTATATAGTTTAGACTGTATTTTGGGATGTTACAATAAACAATATATATACTAAAGAAATCTACGGGGCTAGAGAAGATTTGCAATCCAAAATTATGATAATGTAAAATAAAGTTAAACAAACAACTATATAATATTTTGTTTGAAAAGAAGACACATGTACCTTGAAAAGATAAACTGTTGCACAGTACTAAGATTTAGGTCTACATATTTAAATTGTTTATAATCAGTTCCCGGCAAAATCATTATAAATATTTGACAACAACATGAACCAGTCTTATTGATTCATCAAAAGCAACGAATATATATACACATGCACCTTCCAAATCATCTTTGACGTGTGAATACTTTTGAGCACTTTCTTTTGTCTGCTTCGCTATGTCACAAATGACCCGCTTCGTGGTTTCAAAAAATGAGTATAACTTGATGATCAACAAACTTTGAATTTGTCTTTAACTTAAATAAATTTTACATATATATATATATATATTATATATAATATATATATATATATATATATATATATATATATATAATTTATTGAAGGTACAGACAAATTGTATGTGTGTCGATTACAACAAATTGTATGCCATAATTGATGCGAAATTTATACTCACCACATGAAAAGATGTTGTCTCTGTTGAAGTGATAGTCACCATACATTATAAACTCTTCACCCTTCCTATATCATAAGATTTTTATTTACAAGTACTCTTTTCATATAACTTTTTGTTTTTTATAAAAGGCATCGATGATTAGATTTTGAGTGAACGTACTCTCTCGATTGAATTGGTATGTAATCTAAAAGTTGTAGATTCTATATCATGAGTGATACCATATATAAGAGACTTTAACATTATTTTAAACTAAAAATTTTAAGAAAATTATTATTATATAGAACCGAGTTGTCTTGTAAAATCTTATATATCTTCTCACTCTTGTCTTGGATATCTTTATCTGAGGTCTTTATGTAGTACTTGAGAAATTCGAAAGGATTGGATACTTGTAATGTGTCGACACATGATCAAGTCAGTTGAAGTGATCTAGGTAACTCAACTAAGTAAGATAGATTTTAAGAAAACTTTTACTCAGAGACAAACCATCTTTATATACCTAACCTCTATTAATTGTGGTAGGCTATTTTAGAATGATTTAGATTCTCCAAAAAAATGTTAATAAATGTCCTATTGTAACAACAAATAGGTTTATTATTATGTTTTTCAAGGTTGACATGATGTTAATAAGTTTAGACTGATATGATCACTACTCATAACTACTATAGTTGTGATCGTGATGAACTTGATCTTATATATCATGTGACCTTGGTCGAAATAATAGCATTATATAATACAAATATGATTTTTTTTTAGTTTTTCTCATTATATTATACACATAACTTTTAAGAAAAAATTTTAAATATAACTCATTCCTATAAAACCGATATGTAAGACAATCTGCACTAAATTTATATACTTTTAATCCATGTTCTTCAAATGATCTAGGAACTCATCTCCTCTATGTGAGACTGCTCATCCTAAACTTAAATTCCTTATTTGTAGAATGATGACTTGGTGGTTCTTGAACGTGCTATTGGTCCATGATGTTTCTTTTATTAATTAAATTGGCCCACTTTTGTATCTTGCTAGGAATAGAATATTAGGGTATACGTCCATTTCAACAAAGATTCATTGTTTCCTTTTATTTTGAGTTTGAATACAACGTGACCCTGTATAAGTATGCCCATAGATTTGGGTAACCAACACAATACCATGTACGCGTATGCCTTTGTTAATTGATTATAGTTCATGAAGAATGGCCTCCCTCACTGCTTTGAATACATCTATATATATACAAAGCCAAAAATAATAATAAAAATGAATTGTGTCTATAAAATTATTTAATAAAGTTTCAAATCAATGGCATAAAAGATCCATTAGATTTTTGTTGGCACTTTAGGGGAAAAAGAGAGAGCTATAAAGGCATACCTAGCTTAATCTTAAGTGGTTTTCCAAAGGGCGTTCTTACCTCTTATTTCTTCATTCGTGTCATGTTCAATGGAGTTATATTTGCCAGCTCATAAATTTTGGTAGAAAGAAAACCTTGAAAACTCAATAGCTTAAACAAAACCAATTAACAAAAGTTTCATAATTTCAACAAACCAATTATTTTTCTTAAATGTGCTTGCTTAGTTGAATGTTATATCTCAGTCAAATCAATCATGATTTATTCGATTGTTATATTCATTATTTTTAACCTA
The DNA here is from genome assembly GCF_018835915.1 of Vigna umbellata. The sequence continues at coordinate 22,745 of NW_025910043.1, forward strand.
TTGTTGAACTTTTAAATTAATATATTTTAGATTACATTTTCCCTCTACTTTGTTTTTTTTTTCAGTAGTCTTATTTAAGGGTGGCTAAGTGGACGTTAAATAAAATATATTCTTAATATTAATTTAACTTGTGTTGTTTAATCGATGCTAATGATAACAACTTCAAAAAAATTATATGGTATCTCCATTTTTAAATAATATAAAAAAATTATAATAGATGGATATGAAGAAGATGAATGAGAATGAAGGAGATGAATATTAACAAAGGAGATGAGTATAAACGAAGAAGATGAGAAGAAAAATATATTAAGGACATGAGAAAGAAAATATAGATAAACTAGATGTGTGTAGATGAAAAAGATGAGATAAAATAGATGAATATAAATAACAAATGAGGGTGAAAATTTTATGGATGTGAATGAAAATAATGAATGTAATGAAATATATACAGAATGATTGAAGAAAATCAATAAATATTAAAATAAATAAGATTAAATCATTGAACTTTTTTGTTTTTAATATTTATTTTAATTAAATTCTAATATTTATTTAATAAAAAAGATAAAAATAATTTTACATTATTTTAATTTTGTTTTGAAAAAATAACTCAGCATCCAATTTACCCGAATTTACTAATATTGATGTTAATATTGGAAAGTGTAGTATGATATTTGTTGTGCAAATGTATTTATAGAAGGAAAAGTTAATGACATTTGCGGAGTAAGAATTCTTAAAATATAAATATCATATAGAATGAATAACTAGCCATTACAGGAAAAAAGTATATAATGTTTACCCTGTGTTATGTGATATACAAAAGAAAAGATGAAAGTTAAAGAATATAATAACTCTTTTTTATCAATACCCAATGACCTAAATAAGTTTTCCACATTTCTAAAGATAATAATTAACTTTTTCTATTTTAAGATCATACTTTTGAGAAATATTATACTAAGAAGCTTAACTTTTGCTTCGAGCCCATAATTTAAAACTTTGTTAAGTAATGCAAACACACTAATAGTGGTTTTATTAATTTAAAGTTCGATTGGATGATTAATATTTGCTGGTATAAACTGTGATGCACTAAACTATAGAAATAACTAGTTTAAACCCTGATATTGATGATACATATTTTTATCCTTATTTTAAAACATATATTAAGTAATTTTAATCCTTTTAATCTGTATCAATATTAATATATTGATTGTTTAATATTTTTATTAGGCAAGTGAATAGTAAAAAGTAACATTCTTAAAATACTTTTTATACACAAAGTAAAGGTAGACTCTGAAAGTATTGAAGTCAATAATACATAACATTTATTATTAATTAAACTTAAAATAGAGTTAATATTAAAAGTAACTTTTGAAATTTATAAAAAAATCAAACTTGTTTTGAGATATAGAATTAAGATCAATCATTCAAACTGTAATGAATTATTTACTCTAAATCGTTCGAATATTACCTGCAAAAAGACATTCCCATGTTACAATCAACTTAATATTGACAGTTAAGAATTAATAACACAATAAATACAATATTATTTACTTTGTCACTTCAAATATATATTTATAAATTTAAAAATAAACTTTTTAATTAATACTAAGTTAATCACAATCTAATTATAAATAATGACACTTTATTTTTAAATTTATCAACATCAAAGTTAATCCTAATTATTTAAGATTGACAGATTTATCTTTAGATGAACTAATTTTAAAAGTGACTAATTAGATAATTCAAATTAAGATTAACAGTCTAATGAGCCATATACCAAACGAGAATTCCTAACTGGATTATCATGGAAAAGATAAAAGAAAAATAGTATTTACTTTAGCTATGATAATTCCTCTTAATAACACGTTCGTAGTTAGCATAGGAAAGTTTGGCAAAGAAAAAGCAGAAATCCGAATCGTGAGGATTCGAAACGGTTCCCCACTTGATTTGCGAATGATATGACCAAAAGTAAAAATTTGGGAACAGAATGTTCTACCCTCACTTTTCCTAATATATAATATGTCAATCATTTCGTTTCCATAACATAAAGCAAATCACCTTTCCACCATAAATAAATGATTTCAGAGACAGCAATTACATAAAGTCTTGAAAGATAATTAATTAGCCATACATGTAACTAGGGTTATGCTTTAATTTTAATTAACTCTCTGGATTTCGTCTAACTCAATGGTAAAAAGTAAACATAATATTTTTTGAAAATAGAATCAAAGTTTAATTCAAAATGGTTTTATTTATAATATATAACTTTTTTTCCTCCTAATCGAAACAGTAATTTATATATTATTTTATTATGGTATATCTAATAATTTTATATTGCTTATGAATTGTGTTTAATAATAATTTAAAAATACCCTTTTCTCCTAATCGTCTTAAGTTTTTTGATTAATTTATTAATATAAAAATTAATGATCTTTAATAACTTTTATTGAAGAGAAAATTAGCAATACATAATTAACTTAAACAAATAATTGATTTTAAATTTACAAAGAAAATAGTAAATAAAAATTGTATGATTCTTTTCTTTATTTAAATATGTTTTGAGATAGTGGATTCTTAGGGTTATATATTTTAAGAATGGAAGAGCGTCTATTTGGTAGAAGAATAATACGTTTGAAAGAATGTTTAAGACGCACTCAAAGACAAAATCACATCACATCAAACAAAGCTCGCAGACGCAGAAGCTACGAATACGTTTTCTAACCTCGCACAAGTACAACAAAATTCTGATACCAAAAAAGATAATAAGTTGTTTATATGAATCCCAATATTTTCAAAAATAAATTATCCATTCTAACTCAGAGATATATGTTTGCCTTTACTATCAAAACTAAAACTCAAATAATGTAATCTTCTCCTTTTCTCTTTAGTCATTTTAATTTTAATTTTAATCAAATTTAATTTTTCACTAGTATTACGGGTTAAAATAATTAAAACTATAACTTTTCTTCTTTAATTTTTTATATGAGCTTGGTTCTATTTTTCTTACACATTTAACTTTTATATTTTATAGAATCTACAAATTTAATCTAATTTTTAATTTTGGTAATAACTTGTTAACTAAACGTCACAACAAAGGAAATACATTTTTTAATTACTTTTAGTGTACTTTTTTAATTGAAATTTTTTACTACTTAACAAAATGGGTAATTAACAGCTTCGCAATCTCTTTATTTAAAGGTAATTAAATGAATTTCTTTTAAAATATTTATATAGTTATATATTTTTTAAAACTGTATTATTTTAGTATTATAAAAATGTTAATCGAAATCGGTAAAAATACATGCTTTTTCTATATATATATATATATATATATATATATAAATCACACCGAAAAGAAAAGAGAATTCAAAATAATTGATGCCAAATAAGCTCCTCTCATCTCTGGAGAGGTGAATTTCAGGGCCGCTATCATGCGGCTTGTAAATAATAAGTTACGCTATCAGCCCATGAATTAAAGAAAAACCCAATTTCTTTAAAGTGTTACTTTTTACACTACCTAGTATTTTCTTACACCCCCCCTTTTTTTTTTCGGAAATACTCATTTTTTCCTTTAAGATTTACATATGTGTTTAAACTTCTTAAAACTCCATTTTTTGGTTTTCTTTTGCACTAACTAGTTACTTGCTACTTTGGACATCAAAGTTTTGTTTTGGTAAAAGATGTAAATGACGACGAAGTTTTGTTTTCCCAAGTATTGGATTTATTTTTTACCGTCAATTTCAAATAATTGACTTTTATAGTGGTTTTTAGTTATTTTTGAATTATACAAATTCAAAAGTTTTCTAATATAAAATAATAATTTAAGTCAATGTTATATTAAAATTTTATAATCTATAATGTAAAATTTGTATATTATATTAAATAATTTGGAATACAAATTTTGGAAACACAAAATTTGTGTTTTATATTGCATAATTCAAGATAAATTCCACTTCTTACATAATCCAAAGCTCAAAAATTGTAATCTAAATATTGTAATTTGATAAAAAAAAAAAAAGACAACAAAACATATGTGTTGTCAAATTGTGAACAAGGTTGAAAACATAAAAGTTACAAAAAGACTTACAACTCACTCTTACTTGAAAATAAAATAGGATAACTTGTTACACTAATATGTGAAAATTATAATCATAAGCTAAGTGAGACATTAATAGATTGTATGTCGACATATTAAAACTTAATGAGCATTTAATATTGGTTAACATAACTAAGAGTTTAGTAAAACTCAAAAGTCTTTTACTAACTTTGAAATAGAACAATAAAAACAATGTTACAATTATAAAACAAGTCTACCATAAGAGAGCTATGAGATTACAAAGAAGACCAATAAATGAAAAACAATGAATTATGTTACTTGAACATTAAATATGTATATTCATTGTAATAAATTTTAAATGACCTCAAAGTTATTATATGTTTGAGCAATGTGTCAATTAAAGAAGAATTTGGAAATAAGACAAGTTAAAGAATATAAATATTTAAAAATATTAGAAGAAAGTCTCTCATGTATAAAAATAGTATATATATATTACTATTTAATTACATTTAGTACTAATGAAATTTGATTTCAACTTGAGCGGATTGTAAGTAAACATGTTTCAATAGTTTAATTGAAAACTTGTTATTCAATTTAAAGACTTCTAAGTTTATATGATTCCTTGTTGTAGGATTCTATAGTTGAGTAGTAGTCCTCGGGGGCTTTCCGTCCTCATGATCGAGAGATGATATTCTTAATATTGTTAAATATGGTGTGGGGATTCAACCTTATTTCAGAACCTCATTGTACATCCAATTTCATTCTTCCACTTATGCACCTCTAGAGGAGTACATGAAGAAAATGAAGTGACCTCACTGAACATACAATGACATGTTTTCTGAAATTAAATGTTGTTATATTTTTAGTAATAAAAGCATTATGAGTAGTAGATCAAGTGTCATGGCTCAATAGGTCATATGACAATTCCTTCATGTATTTATAATACTATATCATTCATTTACTATGTATTATTATATAGTTTATCTAATGAGCTTAATTATGGTGTAGTGCAATAAATAAACTCGAAGCTTCGAGTGTGACTACTACATCATGCAATGGATGACAACCATTATTGAAGCCGGTTGTGAAAGCGGTTGGGATGAGCTAATATGATATATCTCATTTAAACATATGTCCTATGATATATCTCATTTAAACATATGTCCTAATTCATTTTAATATATACTAATTTTAACTTCAATTTACTTTTGTAGAATTTTTTTGACGAAAAAATTATTGATTTAAAAGCATTATCCTAGGTTCAAATAATATGAGTGAAGTATTTTCTTTCTAGATATAAGAATTGGGAAGTTGATAATTACATTTAATTTAGTAGTTTTAAATGTTTAAGAACTTTGTTTAAAGATTACGTAATTATTTTACCTATTTGAATTGACTGTATTTTTTAAAACTTTTGAGAGGCTTTTGAGGAAACAAAATTGTAAATAAATTGTTTAAAAAAAAATACTAACGTCCACTATGATTATGTCAAAAATTGTTGTGATATATATCATTTCCATAACGTTATACCACTAACCATCATGATATTGAGTCATCATACCCAAATTCTTTGAATTTAAAATCATAACGGTTAAGAAGCTGTTATGATAATTGAATTTCAAAATTTAATTATTTTTTATTAATTAAAATTTTAGTAAAGAATTTTTTACTAATATAAATATCTAATCCACTCTAAGTAAAGAAATTAAAAAATAAATAAATAAAAAATAAAAAAGCTAAACACATCCTAAATGCACAAATTAATAAAAAAAAAATAGTATTAAATGTTGCGTGAGTCAAACTAACGCTACAAAATACCTTCCGATTGTGAATCCTGTATGTATGCTGGTGGAAACAAATCAAAAGTGTAGATTAATTTTGATCAAATGGTGGGAACAACAAAGATAAAATGGACCCTTCATGCATTGTCAACACTATAGTTATAGTTATGAACAAGTAGATGAAACCACCAAACATTAAAACTCACTCCCATCTTATGCACAAATCCTTTTCTTCCTTCTAAGAGTTTTTTATGTTTGCTAATTTTTGTGTGTCTACATTCTACCTCTTTTCACTGTTTCCATATTCTTGTAACATACATGAGTGTTTTTTTTCATAAAAACCAATAAAAAACCAACAGTATCATTGAATAACTTTTTTTTTAAAAATATATAAAGTGAGCTTAGACTAAACTGATATGCTATCTCTAATATAAATTTTTGAAAAAAAAAACACCGGCTAGACCGACACTATCTTCAATTATTAATTAATATAAAAATTGTGTTAGTATATATGGATCAAGCAGATGTTACTAGAGTCGGTCTACCAAGCCGACCCGAAACTTCCTAGCTTCAAGAATAGGATAATAAGTGTTTGGCCCACGTATCACGAATGCTAATCGTGTTTGTGTCGGTGTATCTTCCTTTGAGTGGATTTTTTTTAGGGTCGCTAATGAAACAATTTTTTTTAGTCAATTGAAAAATCAAATTATTTACATAAAATTAATATGATTAATATTAATTGTTGAAACAGAAAAAAAAATGATATAATTAAATTAGCCTAAGAAGTGTTTTTTTCTTCTCTTTAATTTAACCTGTAAATATGATAAATAAAATTAAGAAATATTCGTTCAATAAGGAGATATATTAGTTTGTTTTTGTTACAAACTTCTAAGTTATTCCATGCATTTGTACAATTTGAAACGGCAATTGCAGAACATGTCATGAAAAACTACTAAACGATTCAAGATTACCATGATTTTTTCTAATTTTCATGTAACACTCAAATGCTATTAACTTTTACTTTGATTCATCACAAATATGAATCGAGTAATTAGTTGGGCTACAGACACACAATGATCCATAACCAAATAATGTCACTGATAAAAATCATATTTACAATTTAAAACTTTGCTTTCTTCTTATGTTCTTATGATTTGCACATTTGTAAAACAGTAATCAGAGACATCAATGCAAATTTATTTTGGTCCACTTCAATTACATAATGATGACCTGGTTTGCTTTATCATATCCAGTTTGTTATGCAGGACTATGATAACAGATCACAATATCATGTGAGAAAAATCAAACTTTTACTAACACACAATGTAGAACCAAAAAAAAGAGCACTTAATGTAGTACCTCATTCCCTTTTGTGCGAGCAAACCTGTTATGTTCTGCAGTGCCGTTGAACATTGTGATTTGTGGTATAGCGCACAGCATAGTTACTTTCAAATGTCGGATGACTTGCTAAAACTTCAATTACAATTAACATTTTATTCTTCACAATCAAACCTCGTTAAATTGATCTTTTTCTCTTTACCAATTTGCTGTGTACACCATGTCAGTGTTCAAACTCCAACCTGCGAAGGATATGTATCTCATGGCAGGCCATGTTAATCTCTAACAGATTGAAAATTCTAACAGGGATGAATGGAGCATAGGGTTTAGAGTCATGCAACCTCTGGAAGTTAGAATCCTTCCATTGCAGGAGAATGATCTTTTCATGGATACCGGGCTTAAATGTAAACACTCTTCAATAGAGGAACAACGACGCATTGTTTTACAAGTTTTTGGGTGGTAATCAACATCTTGCTCTTGCTTCCGTCGATTAACAGCTTGCAAGTGTGTTTCATCGTGCTTATGATCATCAACAACATGATGGATTTCAGATTCTGTTGAAACAGACCGCATTTCGGTGTGAATCTCAATATCCAGAACGTGATGGTTCTGAGTTTGATCATGCACCCGATCCTTAGAATTTGATTCATCAACCAACTCTAGTGCTTCACTTGATTCCCCTGCAACGGTGTTGCTGTTTAACAAGCCTTCATTCCTTGAATTTTCCATAAGGGTGTCTTGATTTCTTCCCAAATTCGCATTCTCTTGTTCCAAATTGGACACGGGTGCTTCAGAAGTAACACTGTTAGAGAGAATACCTGCACGACAAAGAGGACAATTGGTGTGTGATCTCAACCAAGTGTCGATACAAGGGATGTGAAAAGCATGGTTGCACTTTGGCAAGAGTCTCAAGGTCTCTTCTTCTTGGAACTCGTTCAAACACACCGAACACTCGGTTCCTTCAACCAACCCTTCGTTGCTTTTGTACTTGCACACCGTGATGGAGTTTATGACGGATTGTTGCAACCCCACCGAGGCAATGAGCCACACGGGGTGGTCAACTTGGTTCTCATGGAGAAACTCCTCCGTGGTGGTGTCTGATTGAGAAGGAAGGGATCCGTTGAGCCTCCACCCACACCATGCAGCATAGCACTTCAGTTTGATGACGTAGAAACCTATGACAACAAAAATGACAGCGAAGAGAGTACCGAGGATGATCAAATAGGAGGATATGTGGTTAACTTGTGTTGAAGGTGAAACAAATGGTGGTGGTGGAGATAAGAAGTAGTCTTGGTTAGTGTAACAGTTGTAAGGGCAAACAGGGTCACATAAGCCATAGCAATCTTGTGTTTGGGTTTGGTTTGAGGTTGTTGTTTCATCTGGGAAGAGTTTTCTGAGTTTTTTGGCCATTGAAGTGTGTTTTATGAAGAAATTTAGGGACACAAAGGGACAGAGAGAGGAAATGAAAAATAGGGTTAAGAGTGAGGTGGATTTTGTTTGGATTAAAAGAGAAGGAATATTTTTCTTTGTTTTGCTGTCTCTTTCTAAGGTTTAGGAAACTACTTAGGTGTTTGTTGGGTTTGGTAATCTGTAATAAGGTTGAAAGAACCTCCTTATCTTGTTTGGTTGGCGCATTAAACAAGGAACAAATTAGAGTAGTTCAAGTCTCACCAATAAACATTTTTCAAACACTTCAGGTATAATAATTTGGCCCTATCATACATACTTGTTCAAGCTCTTGGTAAAAAAAACCGAGGAAAACACTTTTTTACCATACTTCTATCACTTTTGTTTTTGTTAGTAAAGTTAGTTTTAAAAATCTACAGAATTAATAGAAATATCATATAAGAAATCAAATTTACTATATTTGTAATTTTTGGTAAATTTTAATAAATATTTGATTATTACTGATCATTTCTAATATTATATTCAGATACGTTGGTGATTCTCTTTCGAAATTTGAAAGCTATTTAGCAAAAATATTTGTCTAGAAATTTCCAATAAAAAAAGCAAGGCTATTTTTGAGGAAATACTTCAATTGTTAAGGTTCAAAATAAAGGATGATGGATCGTTATCAATGTGAGAATAATGGTATATACGAAAAGTTTACACCATCTGACCTTAATTAGCTTTACAATACTTAAATTTAAATATAGTCATATCACTTAAAGGTTCAATAGAATATTACCCTCTTTAAAAGTATGAATATTTTAGGAGTACTTGGAAAGTTGTTGGTATAAAGTCTTTATCATGATAGCCATATCCCATCTTAAAGTTTGGTGAAATAATTCAGTAATCGTATTCAAAGCTCAAAACAAAATAAATTCAACGAATTGATATGGAACAGCTTGAGGTAATGATTGCCATTGAATTCGAGTATTTCTTTTTCATAAATTTAAATAGTTTTGGTTATAGAAGACTTGTTACGGATATTCTAATCAATTAATAATTATATATTATATCCATAATCAGTTTTCCCTTATAAGTTCTTCATTTTTATAGTTCCCCAGGGTTCCCATTTCCCTGAACATACTACTCAGCAAGCGCCATAAACGAGAATAGAAAATGACTTTATCAAACTGAAAGGAGTCAAATATAACTACTTTAGAATTATATATGTTATAGACCTTATTTTCGTCGACTATGAAGAAGAATTTTTACGCTATCAATTGATAAAAAAAATAAAATAATCTCAGATACTTTCTAAACGCTTTTATTAAAAACAATTTCATCATATATATTAGAATATGTAACGAACAAATACACCCATTTTCTCTTCCATCCAACAATCTCAATTCTTTAGCAACCGCACACTTTCCTTCTTCCCCGTCTTTCTTGACTTCATCCCGCTACTGCCTTAACTCTTTCCGATGCTTCTTCATCCATCTCAAACTTTTGGATAGGTGACGAGATGTTAACAGTGATTTAATCACTCTTTTTGTATGGAAAGAGTCTCTTTGTTGTTGAAATAGGGATGATTCACCTTTAAAAGATTCTCCGACACTTAGTTAATAAGAAAGTTAGGATCAGATTATGAAAGTGAGTATTTTCTGATAATACTAGGTGTATTAATCGATTAACATAGATTGTGGACTTATGTTCCTAATAAAATAATACTTACACGAANCCTAATAAAATAATTATACACGAAAAAGTATAAGAGAATATAATAAATAGTAATAAAATGATAAATAATAACCAACATATAAATTATTGAGATTTAGTCATATTATGTAAATATGGCCAAAATAGGCATGAATTGGACTCTTCTATAGTAAAGGGGTTTAAAGGGCTTTATTGAACTATGTTCTCTAATATGCCTATTAGGCCGAGTAGGAACAAAAAATATTAAAACTCTTTCTATCCATATTTGTAAAAGTATGGAAAAACTCAATAAAAGAGATTGAAATTGTTTTTCTAATATCCATTTCATGATGAATGCTTAAACGATATTTTAGTGTTAAAAGTGATTGATGAAGTCATCTAGGTCGAACAAGAGGATTCCAGACAGACTATTATGTAGGTGAAAAATCCACCTATCATAATATTGATCCGTGACAATTTGTTAATCAACTGAAGTATATTATGATGAATTTTAAGAAACCTCTCATATATAAGTGTAAGCAGACATTTTCGTAATAAAAGGTTACATGTATCTAGATAGTAAAAGCCACCTATCATAATAAGTTGGACGCAGTGGCAAAATGAAAATTATGGAAAAAACATATTATGATAGATATTAAAACACCTATTATAATAGGTGCAAAACCCCTCTTTCATTTCACTTTTTTCATTTTGGTCGTCCTAGAGCACATCTTCCTCTCGTCCCAGAGTGCACAACATCTCTCCATCGTCCCTATTTCAGTTCTTCCAATCTTGTCCCACACAACATTTCTTTCTTGTCCCCATTTCATTTATTCCAATCTCGTCCCGCACAACATTTCTTTTTCTCATCCCAGAGCACAAAACACACTCATCGAAACCTTACATGTCTCAAAGCCTCCACGCCATGCACACTCGTCGAGAGCCTTCACGCCGTCGACGAAATGCCTCATGCGCTCCTTTCGCGAGGAAAGCTTCCGGTCATCGATTTCAACTAGCTTAAAGGAAAATGACGAGACTGTGAAGGAAGAGTGCAAGTCACACATTGCTAGGGATTCACAGGAGTGGGGTTTCTTCCAAGTAGTAGTTTGTTATTTTCAAAAAGCAAACAAGATCGGTTGAAAAAAAAGCTTCAGATTATGATTGTAAAAATACGTTAATGAAAACGTTAAGGATTTAAACATAAAAAAGTAACTACCCACTAACACTTTTATCCTAATTTTAATCCACCACTTCAACCCATAATTAAAAATAACTAAATCCTAAAAATAAGGAAACAAACTTTGACTCAGTTAAATTTAAAAATAAAAACTCCTAAAGCATTTTCTTAACAATCCTCCTTGCTTTAGGAGTTGGCAAACACCAAGTCTTGACCTTAAAAATTCAAAACTTGCAAGTAGGCAATGGTTTAGTAAGGATATACTGCAACTTGATCTTCTGTTTTGCTAAATAAGAATCACATCTCCATGTTTTAGTACTTCCTTAGAAAAGAATAACTTGATGTTAAATGTTAGTTTTCCATGAAACACAGGATTATGGAAAGAGATAGCAATTGCAATTGATTGTCTACACAAATATCTGTACTTCCTTCTGCTCTAGTTAGGGGAATCAAGTTAAAATCTTCATCTAGCATAAAGCTTGATTAATGCAGTGTTGCAGCAACAAATCAGCCTCAGTAGTGGATTGAGCCACTGTTTTCTTTTTTGGTCCACGAAAAAACACACGATCAATAGTAAAACAGTGACCTGAAGGCTCCTCATATCATCAACAAGAACCTCCCCAATCACTGTCTGAAGAGAAACCAAACCAAATTGAACTCCTTGCTCCTGTAAATTTAACACCACAACCCACTTGTTCCTTTGACCTATCGATACTCTCTTTGCAGCCTTGAGATGAAGTCTCACTGCACAATGCATAAATCTAACGCAATATCCAACATTCAAAATGTTAGGATGAGTTGTTGTAAGATACATCAACAACAATCAAACTTCTAAAACCCTTCATCAACTTTATCGTTACCATCTTTCTTTGCACAACTCTCCTTTTGATTCATAGGAGTATTTTCACTTTGCAATCCTCCATTCTGAATTTTTTTAGAATTTCTTTGCATATTCTTTCTACAAATGAAAAACCTGTCTTTTTTCCGTATTTGATCTACATCCCAAGGAAATAATGTCATCAGACCAAGATCATCATTTCAAAAGCCTGCTCATATCTAGTTTAAACTCATTAATAAATTGTTGCACTGCGTCCCAGTAAGTATAAAAGGTATCACATAAAGAGAAACAACAAGCCATCTCAATTGCTTATTGTGTTTACATAGATACGTAGATTCTGAAAGACTTCTTTCAAAGCCAAGGCCAAGCAAATAATAATCTACTTCGACTATACCAAGCTCTTGGGACTTTGTTTTAGGCCATACAAAGCTTTGTGTAAATGATAGACTTTGTCTTCTTTGCCTTTCACAACTGAAACCTTCAGTTGCTCAAGATAAATGTCTTCTTCCAAGGATTCCATTAAGAAATGCTGATTTTTGACATCCATTTGATGCACTTTCCAGCCAAATGTGCAAAAACAACAAGAAGTAACCTGATTATATCAAGTCTGGCAACTGGTTCAAATGTGTCAGAATAATCAACACAAAAAATTTGTGGCATACCCCTTAACTAAAGCCTTGCTTTATGCTTATTGATTGACCATCAACATTTAACTTGGTTCTAAATACCCATTTTACCCCAATTACCTTTTTACGTTGGGGTTTGTCAATAAGCTCCCATGTTTGTTTCTTCTCAATCAAGACAACTCTCTTCATGCACGCCATCCAATTTTGATCTTTCTCTACTGCTCCAAAATCTACAGGTTCCAAACAACAACGTTGCACCTCTCATAAATATCCGCGAGTGATCTAGTACCTCTTACAGGAGCATCATCTACCATTCATTTTGTCAGCTTTCATCTTCATTTTGTTCTATGTCTGAAGTTGAAAACTTGAAGTTCACATTTGTAGAGGCTAGATCTGCCTTCTTTGTATCATCTGAATTTCATTCTTCATCTTCCAGTTTCATTCTCCACCTATGATTTGAATTTTCCAAAAATATGAGCTACCTAGGATTTGTACTGAAGCAAAAAATCCACATTATTGGTTGAATGAAGTCATAACAAAGATATATAATAAAGATTACCTTGAGGACCTGCAACTATAGAAGGTGTCTTGAGGACCGAACATTTAGTGTGATAATTGCAGCTTGCTTGATTGTTTTACTGTACTTTGGACAGCTTTTCGTTTTGCTGGCCAAAAAATTCGACAGCTCTACAATTAGAAATCGATCATCAAGCTTAGGACCATCAATTGACAACCGTTTTCCACCAATTGCAGCAGCCCTTTATCACTACACTAGAAAAAAAAAAAAAAAAATGTGAATTACATACAGCAAAATAAAGCCGTCTTAGGACCCAAATCCGCTATCATACTTGGTTATATCGGGATTACATACGGGCAAAATCCGTATATAATACTACGTAGCTATGGTTCTATACGGATAAAATCGGTAGATAACTTATATACGGAAATAATTACGGAATATCGTATATAAGTATATACGGGTAAATCGTATAGAACTTAATATACGAAAATTATATATGAATATCTCTGTACAAACATGTATATACGGATAAATTCGTATAGAACAATAACGCAAAATCTAGATACGGATATATACTAATAACCTATTTTACGGGTAAAATCCGTATATAACCGATATAGGATACATCCGTTATATAACCTATATACGGATTAACTCCGTATATAACCTATATAGGATAAATCTGTATATAATGGTTCGGAAGAGCTAAATAAATACACTTGTTATATAGCAGTTTCCCCATGCACAATATACAACAACCTGGACATTATAGTGAACATCACAATTGATCTAAGCAAACCTGGGACATATACATGCACTTGACAATAAATAATAAGCTTTTAAGATCACTTCTATCCACAAAGGAAAACATTGTAATGAATACATTAAAGCTGTTTCCATCAATAAAATTGCAAGAAATAAACATTAGCGTCAGTTCATAAACGATTGGGGTTTGTGGTCTAAATAAGTTCAAATAATGGAAATAAAGATCTATAAATGCCTCATAATGCATATAATCATTTCCATCTTGTGGTTGTTCATCTGGTGGTTGCTGTTCTGGAGGTTGCTGTTCTGATTGGACATCATTGGGTACTTCATTGTGAACTTGAGGATTTTGAAGGTTTAAAAAGTCTTGTGCAGCTGCGGCTGTTGAAGGCGGAAGGAATGGCAGGAGAACGCCAATAAAGCCTTCAAACTTTTCAAGCTACTGACCATATTGTTGTAACTGTGATTTCAGGTGAACATTTTCTTCTGAATTTTGTTGTTGAGCAGTAGAAGATGCCTGTGTCTGTTGGATGTAACTATCAACATAGTCATCTTGCGGAAGGTGATAAGTTCCAAATGCCATATACGGTATTTTCCACCAGCAGCCGCCTAACCACATCGGTTTATCAATTGCTCCTCTGCAGGTCTAGAGGAGAAGATGATGAGACACCAAAGAGGCAGTCTCCGATCTTATTTGGAGAAAATTCTTGCAACATATTGTCTGTTAATGAATAAATATTATCATAAACATGGTGTGTAAAACGAAAATTTCTACTGTGATGATAGAGTTAGTCCAAACGTACATGGGTCCGACCTGACCTGTTGCCACAAAATTCACCTTGTTGGATTGGACGAATATGTGTTGCTGAAATTCATCAACAGACAGACCGACCAAGCTCCTGTGACTGCAAACAAACATGAGTTGTAATAATAGTTGTAAATTTATGATTACAATAAAGGAAAAAAATGTACAAGTTACCGTACCAAACGAATAGCATGCTCAGCATATAGATCATATAGGTGCAACAACCACCCTTTTCAGATGTATGATTCATCTTTGCGTTTCACCATTGTTCTATAAAGTGGCAGTTCACTTTTCCAAAAGGCATTCCAAGTATCGTCCCAGCAATCAGGTCTTGTCTAGGTTCTAGCTTTTTTATAATCTATGAGAGTCTATGAGAGGCTGGTGTTGTGATATTTGTTTCTTACCTTTTCCTATCGTCAGCTGGATTACAGGCAACCTTCTCTGTTATATTCGAAATAATAGGTTTGACTAAGTACACAACGTTCAAGTATAAAAGGTATCAGTAACATTTCTAATTTAGGAAAATTAATCTTATGGTTGTAGCGAATGAATGGTCTGGTTGTGAAGGAAACAAAACAAATTATTTTTCTGTAGCTGCACCAAAGTAATCCCTTCCTTGGAATGGCAGCAATGGTTATATCAGGAATGCATGAGAGTTGAAGACACAACAAACAAGGGGCTGGAACATGCATGCATTGGATTATTTGTATTTCAGCTAGCTGGTATTGTTGCAGTACAAATTTAATGGACACAACTATTGACTTTGTTCCAGGAAGATTGCAATATTCTATTATCTTTTATACACATGTATAATAGGTTTGATTTACACATACAGAGAATAATTGCTTAGTGTAACAGGATTGGGATTGAAAAATGTGTACCTTAAAACGTTCGAAGAAGACATATTTGGTTGACTTAGGGATTGAGCCCCATGTTAGCCATGGCTCATCAAACTGTTGCTTGATGGTGGCTGTGATTGCCTTCGATGCAGTCTTTGTAGGATAAAACCTAAACCAAATTAAACTCAAACTAGAATAATCAAACAATGATTGTCTATAATTAATTGATTAATTTTTTTTACCCTCCTCCAACGGGTGTACCATTGGACGACTATTGGAACATTCTTCACATAATTGACGGCTGAACTGGAATGTGGATCGCATCCTCTATACCAGGTGATGGTGTATATTTCTGGGAGTTGATGGGTTAGAACCAACATTGGGGAGATGAAGCCATTCGATGAGGAGGCACTGGTATGGAGTGGGTGTCAAGCAAGGTACTTTATCGGGAGGTGGTGGAAGAGATGTACTATGGAGGTAGGTGTAGATGTTAGGAACTTGATATGGAGTGGAGTCAGGCAGAGGAACAACTAGTGGAGGTGGAACAGATCTACCAGTGGAGGTAGAGGTAGGTGAGTTGGCTGACTGTTGACACCAATTTCAGTATTGAAACGTGTCATAACTTCACTACATAAGATTTCTTCCCCTTCCCCTTATCAGAATTTCCTGAAGGTGGAATTAGGAGGGCCAACAGAAGCACCTGATGCCATATTCTTGAACATAATATATATTTTTATACAATATAAAAAAGAAAATTTAGAAATAGTATAATCAGAGATAAAATGTGTAACAAGTAAACCAAAAACAATATATACTCCAAAACAAACAAAAACACGTAAAACCAAAACATGTCAACAACAGATGAGAAGTCACATTGTTCTGGCTTTCCAATAAAACTCTATTAGTAAATTTAATCTTACGACTACATTGATAAGTCTTAAGATTGTGGACACATTATAAAATGCAACAAAAAAGGAGGAACACACCCTAATCTATTCAGTGCTAGAACTATGAAATTCATCTTCATTGTCATCTTCACCCTGTCTTCTGCATTGTTTCTTCTGATTCTGTTATATCTTCAGCTATTTCCCTTGAAATGATGAATATTGTGAGGGTCCATTCTTCAAGACCAGCTTCTACATCTGTAATCGGACTACTTCTTCAACTTCAATGACGTCATTAACATGTGACATTTCCTCCATTGGTATGTCACATTGGCTTCACATCATTAGAATCAATGCGACCTCTAGGCTTCATTTTTACGCAACACACCAACCTCGTTTGTCCGTGGTGAGTAGGATATGGTACATAATACACTTGTAAATTATGTGCAATTATAAAAGGATAAACAACACCATATCTTTTATCCATTCGATATCCACAATGCCATACTTTGAATCCACTCTTGTACCTATCTCGATGGATCAAACCATTCACATAAAAATAATTGCAATTTTCTTTTCAGTGGTTGTGAATTGTTTCCAAACTCATAGATGTGTTTAATGACACCATAGAATCATCTTGATCCTTCTGTTAGCCCTTTAACATGAAACCCCACTAGTTATTGTCCTCTTGCCCTGACTCCAGCATGAGTATGAAAATTAATCTCATTAGCAAAGAAGGTGTGCATTCCTTTACACCTTAAAGGAGCAGTGATAATCTTAAGATGTTGTTCCTTACACTTAAAGATCGTTATGAACCTACAAACATTCAGGATATGAACCTATCAACAATGTAATGATTGAAAGAATTAAGGAAGAATGATGTGTAAGAATGATAGGAAGTCGTACTTTTTTCTGAACCACAATGGGAAATTAGCATGGATGTATGTCGAAACTGTTTGACTAGATAGTTGATAGGTATGTAAGAATGAGCGTCGAATGTGTGACGAGATTAGATCAAAGAAAATAAGTATATCAAAATGAAAGAACTTGGGAACACTCATTGATTTCGGAGGCTATCAAGATAAGTTCAACTTCATGCAATGTACAATAATTGAACATGAGGTGATCTCAATTCTTACATAACCAATGTGTTGATTTCCCTCCCAGAATGATGGCCAGGGTGGTCAAAACACGGATAATGTTGTCGGGAAGCGTTCATTTGAATGTATACTTCCTTTCTACTGCTTGTGGTGTTAACATGAAGTTTGAAAATAGTGGGAACAAAAAATGAGTTGTTTCGCTGTGCCATATGATGCGCTAAATAGATCTTCAACCCTAGCTGTATTTCTACTGGAACGTTTTAGCAATCACATGAACCTACAAATTGAAACTGAGTATGTAGGGTTTGGAATTTATGCCCTAGGTACAGAATCCAGAAGATGTCATATGTCACTCGTTTCAAATGGTGGTACATCCCACCGATATTGTACTGGTCACCAAGTGTGCTCATATGGACGATGGGGATAGGGTGATGTTCCATAAAAATCAAAGAATGAGGGAGGAAATATTCTTCCCCTTTGCATAGAATGATTGGAATGGGTTCTTCCATCGCGCTAGGGTAATCTTGTTCAATGTAGAGAACACAAATTCCCTACAGAATGACATCTCTGTAATGGGGATGGAGACTGAGGACGTAAAGAACTAAACGCTTATAGGAAGTAAGCATTCCTAAAACACATGGCACTCATGGTTTTCATCCACAATGAGGTGTTCCCCTATTCACATCAACACACCTTGACAAGTAGAAGAATATCCATCGGGGCATTCTAAGAGCTTTGACCAATGACAGACTAGTTTGTTTGGTGGCTGAAAGTGTTAATTTGCTTTTGGTTAACTGTTTCCCATGGTAATGACTTGTACCCCCAAATCTTTTTCGTCTACCATGTTGACAAAGCTATCCTTCGGGCCTTGTCATTGGCTTTTGTTTCCCGAGCAACATTCTCACCAATTAAAGATGCTTGTCAAAGAAATTTTTTAACGTGCCAGAAATCAAGATTATGCTTAAACAATTGATCCTTCCAATGGGTAGCTCCCAAAAGATGCTTTTTCGTTCCAATGATGCCACTCACGTATCCATCAATTTTGTGAACCATTTTCAAATTATTTTGGATAACCATGATTCTATTCCCCAAACTTTTGTCCCGTAGATATGGTGGTGCGTATCCTCTCCACTCCCCCTTTGAAGCATCTATCCTCCTAAAGGGATGTATTGCCGGTAAAAACCTCCGATGGGAGTCAAAAACAACAATGTTTTTCCCCAGGATATACTCTAAAAGCCTTGTGCTCCATGCAAGTGGGCATGCCAGTGTACCATGAGTGTGTTGCTGGACAACATACATAAGCAGGAAAGGGGCAAATCATTAATTGTCCACATCGCATGGCCCCCTCAAAATTAAAGTTTTGTTTCCTTAAAATATCATATGGTATCACACCGTCCACATCTTCTCAATTGTCACTCAAGGGCTCTAAGTTACACATCTATGCAACTTGGATTGAATTGTCCGGGAATGAGAATGTATCAACGCACATGTACGGTTAGGACAGGAGATTTCTGGAGGGAAGATTATAAGGGGGTTGATTTATAACTGGCCAACATGAATATGGTATATTTGATGCCGTAATATGGGTTAAAACGTCAGAGCATTAAACGAGTCGGATTGTGGGGCTAATACCAAAGTCAGGATTTATACGCATCAAAGTGCTTCAAGCCTCTTCATCAGCATGGATACTCAAAACACAAATCGTGGGACATGTTCTGATAGTTGCATGTCATTTGTCCGCAGTTTGGGTGAGGCCATACCTCCTTTGTAGTTTGGCATCATTAAGGCAAATGAACAGTGTTTCCTGGAACTTGGTTTGTAGGTAGGTCTCCAGGTTACGTGGTTGGATATCTTGGCTTTCCACAAAAATGGCATTCAAGCAACTCGCGCATATTCTTACCATATCATACATGAACGAGCATGCAACCATCTAAGAAAATCAATACTCTACGAGTGTAATCCCACTTTGATACACACTTTTTTGATCGTAGTATTGGCTTTAGGCAAACCTGATTTGAGGTGTGGCATCCAAACCATTTGTTGCATAAAAATCTATGCATGGTAGGAATAGTTCCAATGTGACTTGCAAGCTAATAGTCATGACATCACATGATTAATTTCAAATCATGTATCTTTGCATACAAGGGTTTGCAATCCAACAAAATTTAAAACACCTTGTGTTGTATTTCATTCGGAGCCTTACAACTGGAGTAGAAGTAGATGCTTGGCCACGATCATTTTGCCTAAGAGATATGACCATGTCTGCATTGTTTGAAATTGTTAATTGACCATGTTGCGTCTCTACCACATCCAACTTTCATAGTTGTCAGTCATCTTCTGGCATTCTTTCCCATGATCTCCCCCAAATGAAATAATAGGCTGTGAAACCGTTCTTGTAAGGGGAACCTTCAAACTCTTCGTGCATAATCTTTTGTACAACTCGCCCTTTTAAAAAATGGACACGACGAACCCTACTCTCTATGATACGTTCTTGTTCACAAGCTTACTTATACCAATCTTAAACACCCAATACAAAGACTCTTTCCACGCACCTCTTCCTCTAGACACTTATCGTAATCCATGAAGCTTGGTTGGAGCATGATTCATGTCTTGTACATAAATCGATTCACAAAACAATAGCCAATGGTTAATAACTCTCCATATTAGGCCACGTGCCACTATCAAATGGCTTCCTAAGAATAACCTAATGAATTAGGTCCTTAACAAAGTGGACCGGTGAGGGATTTCTAGTGGAGGGAACATCCGATAGAATAAAAACCAACCTTTGCTTCGATATGAAGTCTTATGATATGAGAATGTAGGCAAGGATTTATGAGCATATGATTGATAAATCTCTACCCAACATCTACTCTTATTCTTGTTATTTTATCAAGTAAGATTTAACCTCACATTTAAAAACTAACATGTAGATTAAACTTTTATGAGTGAAGTATTTGGTTTTTGAGCTTCACAAGAACTTACTTTTCTTGAGTGAAGGTATATATAGTGGGCTGAAGAGGAGAAGAATGGCAGTAGAATGGAGGGTGAGTGGACCTTCAAATCTTGAAACATCACTAAATTTCACATTTCCTCGCGATTATCAAAAATTACTTACAACTACCTATCACACCCCCAAGCATTCATGCTTACCACTACCAAAAATAATGAATTTAGAAGGGGGTTTTTTCCGGGGCGGGGTAGTTTAGAAGAAAACCGGGATTAAATTTCGGCGATAGGTTTTTAAAACCAAGTAAGTTTTTTTTTTTTTAATTCTTGCGTTACTAGCCAAAGCCGTCCGAAGATATTTTTTATTTAAAATAATTTTCGGGGGTTTACAATTAGATGGACTACCAAAGGAAGATTTGAGGCAAATTTAGAAAGGTTTTTTACGGTAGGCCAAATTAGAACGGTTTCCCCAATTCCATAATTCCTTCCAGCCACTTTCATTCTTGCCCCTGACATTCATCAGAAGCTTTCCGCATTGTGTGAGTGTCGTGTTCGTCGTGTTGTGTCTTCTCCCAGCTGGGGGCTGAGCCATGTGTGAGGCGGTGGAGGTCGACGAACGGTAGACGCGAAGGTCGAGGTAGTTCCGCTGTCTTCTTCTTTTACTCTAACCTAATCATTCATCTATCCTCTATCTATATCTTCATTTTCATTATAACCTAATCTTCATTCATTCTAATTGATAAGAATTTATTTGTTGATTATTTTTAATAGCAGGATCTTCAGTGTCATGTCATTCAGGTGGTAAAACTTGATTGGATTAGGCATGATTGGAAATTGATGATTGTGTGACACATTTATATATAATAATCAGGGTCTTTATAGACACAGAAGGGGTAATGTTATTGTAATGGTTGCTTGTTTCTTGGCCAAACAGTGACAATAGGAAGTCATTAGGTCACTGTTAAATGTTAGTTGGAGGATCATACCTATTTTATAATATCGATTAGTGCTTCTTCGACTTCGACACAAACATGAAATCAAAAGTTGCTCAAGCACTCTTTTCACTTGAGAGGTCAGCTTAGGCGACAACAACCGTAATTAATTGATTTAGATTTGCATGTTTAAGTTTTCACGTGCAGGTTAACTTTGGTTAGCTTTAGGATGCACTTTATGTTAGTTATTAATATATGATATGGATTTGATTAATTTATCAATTTGAAATAATTTATGTGGACCACTTGATTGTTTTTGGAATCTGTTTCATAGAGTATTTGGGATTCGATAAATTGTTTAGAATTCGTAGTTCGATTATCTTCTAGTCTAGTTTTGATTAGTTGTTTTATAATTAGCATAACCTATTGTTTACTCTTCCAGTTGAGTGCAAAAAGCATTAGCCAATTGAATTATGTTTCCTTGGTTAATGCAGATTACTGATCATTTCTAATATTATATTCAGATACGTTGGTGATTCTCTTTCGAAATTTGAAAGCTATTTAGCAAAAATATTTGTCTAGAAATTTCCAATAAAAAAAGCAAGGCTATTTTTGAGGAAATACTTCAATTGTTAAGGTTCAAAATAAAGGATGATGGATCGTTATCAATGTGAGAATAATGGTATATACGAAAAGTTTACACCATCTGACCTTAATTAGCTTTACAATACTTAAATTTAAATATAGTCATATCACTTAAAGGTTCAATAGAATATTACCCTCTTTAAAAGTATGAATATTTTAGGAGTACTTGGAAAGTTGTTGGTATAAAGTCTTTATCATGATAGCCATATCCCATCTTAAAGTTTGGTGAATTAATTCAGTAATCGTATTCAAAGCTCAAAACAAAATAAATTCAACGAATTGATATCGAACAGCTTGAGGTAATGATTGCCATTGAATTCGAGTATTTCTTTTTCATAAATTTAAATAGTTTTGGTTATAGAAGACTTGTTACGGATATTCTAATCAATTAATAATTATATATTATATCCATAATCAGTTTTCCCTTATAAGTTCTTCATTTTTATAGTTCCCCAGGGTTCCCATTTCCCTGAACATACTACTCAGCAAGCGCCATAAACGAGAATAGAAAATGACTTTATCAAACTGAAAGGAGTCAAATATAACTACTTTAGAATTATATATGTTATAGACCTTATTTTCGTCGACTATGAAGAAGAATTTTTACGCTATCAATTGATAAAAAAAATAAAATAATCTCAGATACTTTCTAAACGCTTTTATTAAAAACAATTTCATCATATATATTAGAATATGTAACGAACAAATACACCCATTTTCTCTTCCATCCAACAATCTCAATTCTTTAGCAACCGCACACTTTCCTTCTTCCCCGTCTTTCTTGACTTCATCCCGCTACTGCCTTAACTCTTTCCGATGCTTCTTCATCCATCTCAAACTTTTGGATAGGTGACGAGATGTTAACAGTGATTTAATCACTCTTTTTGTATGGAAAGAGTCTCTTTGTTGTTGAAATAGGGATGATTCACCTTTAAAAGATTCTTCGTCACTTAGTTAATAAGAAAGTTAGGATCAGATTATGAAAGTGAGTATTTTCTGATAATACTAGGTGTATTAATCGATTAACATAGATTGTGGACTTATGTTTCTAATAATATAATACTTACACGAAAAGTATAAGAGAAATATAATAAATAGTAATAAAATGATAAATAATAACCAACATATTAAATTATTGAGATTTAGTCATATTATGTAAATATGGCCAAAATAGGCATGAATTGGACTTTTCTATAGTAAAGGGGTTTAAAGGGCTTTATTGAACTATGTTCTCTAATATGCCTATTATGCCGAGTAGGAACAAAAAATATTAAAACTCTTTCTATCCATATTTGTAAAAGTATGGAAAAACTCAATAAAAGAGATTGAAATTGTTTTTCTAATATCCATTTCATGATGAATGCTTAAACGATATTTTTATGTTAAAAGTGATTGATGAAGTCACTAGTCGAAAAAGAGGATTCCATGACAGACTATTATGATAGGTGAAATCCACCTATCATAATACATTGATCCGTGACAATTTTGTAATAAGACTAATATATATTATGATGAATTTTAAGAAACCTATCATAATAAGTGTAGCAGAGTCATTTTCGTAATAAAAGTTACATGTATTTTGATAGGTAAAAGCCACCTATCATAATAAGTTGGACGCAGTGGCAAAATGAAAATTATGGAAAAAACATATTATGATAGATATTAAAACACCTATTATAATAGGTGCAAAACCCCTCTTTCATTTCACTTTTTTCATTTTGGTCGTCCTAGAGCACATCTTCCTCTCGTCCCAGAGTGCACAACATCTCTCCATCGTCCCTATTTCAGTTCTTCCAATCTTGTCCCACACAACATTTCTTTCTTGTCCCCATTTCATTTATTCCAATCTCGTCCCGCACAACATTTCTTTTTCTCATCCCAGAGCACAAAACACACTCATCGAAACCTTACATGTCTCAAAGCCTCCACGCCATGCACACTCGTC
>NW_025910045.1:0-14034 GCF_018835915.1 Vigna umbellata
GTATGGTCAAAGAATAAAATACTATACTTAGAAAGCTTATGGTGAATAAAAAGCAAACTTAAGTTTCTTCTCCAATTTAGGCCTGGATCCAAGCCCAATAATATCCACTAATCTAAGTGTCGATTTCTTAGACCCATACTTGTACCTGTTATCTTCAAAAGTTTCTACCATAGTCCCTGCCACACAACATAAATCAATCTTATTTCAAAATAAGGTAACCTTTCAATTAAGGTATAGACTCTATTTAGATAAACTTGCACTTATAAGAACAAAATAAAAAAGCAAAACAAACAAAGCTTCTTGTGTTAACTAGAAGATTCAAGGAAAGAATCTGTTTCAAAGGTACTCAGATAAAAAATGACCAAGGTATTTGTACTTTCATGTGCAAAAAAACATTTGCCTGAAGTCCCCACTTATTTTGTCTTTGCTATCACTGTAGTTTCTGAACCATGAGTTTTACAAAAAATGGTCTCTTGGACATGGAATTGTATATAAATGGCATAATAATTGTGTCGAAAGAACTAAACCAGTAAATGGTCAAAAAAATTAGAAAAAAACTTCATACTTTCCACCCAAAAACGCCATCAACCACTAAATTTTCTACACAACTTCAACCCACACTAAACCATACCTTGAAAAATTTCCAAAAAACACAACCACACATAAATTCCCTAACAAATTTAAACAAACTAAACCAACATTTAATGAACAAAGACAGTCCGACAACACTTTAATGAACACCAACGCCTCTAGGTGGGTGGCACGAAGCAAGATGGGTGGGTGGGTAAACGTCGACGGCGACACTTTGACGAACAAAGGACCGCGACGCTCTAAGGAAAACGAACCACAATGAGTGGGAAGGTGAGTAGACGTAAACGGCAGTAGCTCAAAACGTGTCTTTGTCGGTAGCGGTTCCAATCAAAGCTTCCAACATTGCCGGTCACCGAAACGGACACCACTTCATCACGCGGAACTCCGGTAGACCACGCTTGAACCGACACGTTTATGGGAAGAGACGAGTTGGCTGGATAGGAGGGAGGGACTCACTCTAGGGTTCACTTTCTCTCTCTAAGCTTGAGTTCTCTCTCAAATTCTTAAGAGAAAAAAATGAACTTCTTCACTTTCAAACCCTTTCCCCAATTCTCTTTCCACGTTATTCTTATTTTAAATTTTTTTTTTTCACGTGGACCACTCATGTTTTGACAAATGTCCGCTATAAAAAAAATGTTGTCTTGTTAAAATATCATTAGCCTAATTGAAATAACTTTCATTATCACTTTCTTCTCTCTCGTTATTCGCTTGGCGCTGCAAATTAAACGATTTTGTTTCGCTGAGTTTCTCTTTTAGGTGCCATTCCGTTTTCTCATTCCACTCTTTATTCATGTTGTGATTTTCCCTATTCTCTTTGGAGTTTGCTTAATCGTAACCTGGTTTTAGTTCGTGTCTTCCTCTTATTCTTCTTCCTCTTTTGTATGTTTTTCGTTGCAATTATGCATTCACGTCTGTATTAGTCTATTGCTTGCTGCCTTCATGTTTTGGTTTCTTGCTTTATGAATTCATCTCCGTTTCCCACTTTGATTGCACCAATTATTAATAATTA
Organism: Vigna umbellata; assembly: GCF_018835915.1. The sequence goes on from NW_025910045.1 coordinate 1,601, forward strand.
TTTCCAGTTTAACTGTTACTCGTGTATTTGTTTACATGCTCGCTTCTTTTATTGCCCTCTTTCTCCTTTTGAAATGGATCTAATTGATGTTTTTCGTACTTTTAGGATCCATGGATTTTAGAGATGGAGCTCACAAGTTTTCTTGGTGTATTGTTACTGTAAGTCTTCATCATTTCACTTCAGCCCAATCTTCCATCAGTACTGCAACTCTCTGCACACTATATTTCAAAGAAATATTTTTCTTGCACCCGCTATTAAAATTGTATATAATCAAAGTTAGGTGTTCAATTTTTCTTAGTTGATAAAATAGCTAAATTGTTCAATCTATTTTTTGGCATATGGGAATACTAATTTTAATTTTGAAGAGCTTTTCTCCGCTGTAGTTGCAATAACAAGAATACTTAATATTCGGTGAGATTTCTATGACATATATTAATGTTTTTTAGTAGAAACGAAATATTCATTCAATTTAATAACCAATTATTAGTCATTAACTTGAGTTCTAATTAAAAGTTGTTTAGAGATCCTGAGATGTTTCAGTTAATTCTTTGAATTTCAAGCACTTTATTTCTTTCAATATCATGCTGTCATAGACAGATCTTTAACCCCAGTAGAAATTGACCAATACAAGAGCAAAATGACTGAATACCAAATATCATGCTGTCATAGACACATCTCCAAGCGCTGTAATGCAAGCACTGAATAAAAAAATAGACCAATACAAGGGAAAAATGACAACTATCTAGATCCTGAATCAACAGATGTGTACACGGTAAGAAACTGGTAATCTATATCTAAAGGTTCGTACAAAACTGGCAATATTAAATCAATAAATTACTTATTCTATAAGATAAACAAATTATGCTTGTTACATTTTCCAACATAACTCTATTTTGTTAACAGAGTCCACGCTCGTGTAGAAAGATTCCAATCTAAATACATGTTGTTGCGTTGCGTCATCTTTCATCTATGTATTGTTGAACACAATCATATTTAACGTAAATGGTTAGTCTATGCAACTGAGCATATCCTTTTCCATTCAACCTAAAATTTAAGTCCATTCATTGTGAGTTTTAAGGCTTCTACAGATTGGAGATCTCTGGCTTCGACTGCTATGGTACTTTCTGCAAATAATTGTCAGCGCATGGTATTCCATAGTAGTCGTGGGTAATTTGTTGGAGAGCTACTTCATCTCTCTTGGAGTACTGGAAAAACACAAGTCTCTTCATCCAGAAAAGGTTCAGTACCTTGCCATTGTCATAGAAAGTGAAGAAGCTTGTCAGATTTCTGAACTTGTTAAACTGTTGAAGTGGATGGACTCTATTGGTGTGAAGAATGTGTGCCTCTATGACATGAATGGTATGAAAGGTTTGGAGAACCAATGATTGTAAGGTTTCTTTTACTCGGGCCATATAATAGTGTTTTCCTTGAACTCTTCATTCTAGGAGTATTGAAGAAGTCTAAGGAAACCATACTTCAAAATTTGAAGAATGCAAAATCCATTCAGGTACCATATAATTGTTTTCTTGCAGATTGATCCTTTGTTAAGCTATAGATAAGTTTGGCACCGGGTTATGATTTTAACTTGCATGTGATTGGTGTGTCTTATATTTTTCCCATGTTAATCAATTTGGATCCCACCTTTTCCTCATTTAATTTTGTTTGATTCTTTGACTTCTTTCTACTATTCAATTAGGTGATGGGGAAGGATATGTAACCAAACCTTTTGTTAGATTCTGGTAGATCATATGTCCCAGATTAAATTGGTTTTACGCATGAAATTTGTTGGGTACATCTGATCTCATTTCCGTTGTCATTGGCTTAAAATGTTCATAGATGATGGGACTTACTTGCAGTATTTGATTATTTTTGGGTCATTGTCTAAGAAATTATTTATAAGATGAAATACATGATTCTTATCACGTGTTCTCTTTGTATTTTCCCTCTGCCTCCAAAAAATGCATTAGTAGAAAATATGATAAATAGCTCATTCAGCTGCCATTGCTGTCAAGCATGAATAGTAACGTTTGCGGTTATGTCACTTGTTTGATCTGATCTAGCATTAAATCAGTGCAGGAAGTTAGTCAAGTTGTTACACGCCATGCTCATGATCACATGACTCTGGAGTTTCTTTCTTATGTGGATGGGAAGGAGGCAGTGGCGAAAGCAGCTAACTTGGTTTTTGTGGAGAACTTGAAACAGCATTACTTGGATGAAGAACTAGATGCTCAAAAATCATTAGAAACTCAATTGAATGAAGCATTGCAAATTGTAGGTATGTTTGCTTTCTAGACCTAATAATAGTTTAAGAGTTGAATGCCTTGTTCAGAAAAGTAGCTATCAATATGATCAGGTAGCAAAGGCCCTGAGCCTGACCTTTTACTGGTTTATGGACCTGTGAGGAGCCATCTTGGTTTTCCTGCATGGAGACTTCGCTACACAGAGATCGTGTAAGTTCTTTAGAGGAAACTATTATTGTTTATTATATCAGTGCAGTGATAAAATGTTTGTTTTTTTCACAGAAATGAAACTAAAAGCGGTAGTTCTGTTACATTGCCGTTCTGTTCTGAATTAGTTATCAACTTGGAATAGTATGGTGATGATTTAACTAAAGTAAAAGTCCTCGTAAATGAAATTAGTTTAAAAGTCGAACTGAACTCCATAATTCTATTGCAGAGACATTATAACATTGAAAGTTTAACGTAAAGTTCCTTGCCATGCATAAACTCTGCTCTGTAGGTGATGTGAGAACTTGTTTATAATTTTTGATGAATGTTGGCCGTACCTATACGTGAAAACTTAATATTAAAAGTTAGTGATCTCATGATCGCTTCAGAAAGCTATACACATGTATCTTTTATTGTTAGAAAACTGAGAAACCTCGGCCTCGAGTACAACACAACTTTTTTCAGAAGATTTGGATATTTAGGGACCTAATTGGCGAACGACAATGATGAAGAAAGACTGAAAAGTTCTAATTTTCATTTCTGTACAAATCTTCTAGAAATAAGAAGAATCTTGCATACAAAAAAAATCATAATAGGTAATAAATAGCTCAGTACGGAACAAACACTCTAGAGAATTCTAAAAGTAATGACAGTAGTAGGCAAAGGAAAACAACGAGGAAAACAATGGTGGTGGTCCAATGATATCAAGGTTCAATCAATTTTGCCGTTGGGCAAGACTTGGATCATTCGTACGCTGATTTATTTTTGATATTTTTTTCTTTCTTTTTGATAGATTCTTCTGACTGAATTGTGTTTATTACAGACACATGGGATCATTGAAATTCATGACATATGGTTCCTTAATCAAAGCCATTTATAACTTCACGAGAGTGCACCAAAATTATGGTAGGTATTCTCTTTAGTCAGTCATTTACTGGTCAACCATGATTTGATCCCCAATAAATTAGTAAATGTTCTGCAGTTATTTTTACCATTAACTCCATTTTACTGTTTGGATCTCCATTAGTAAATCATGTGAGATTAGCCAAAAAAGATCCCAGTTCTGAAGGAGACATAATTACTAACAAATAGTACAGTATATTGGAAGATATCTCCGCACTTTAATGGATGATGTTGCATTTGGACTATGAGCGGAATTAGTATTAAATAAAGTTATGCATGGTCCATAGAACATTAAAATCTTGTTTTCATGTCGCTTTTCATTTTTTTTTCCGGGACCATAACAGGTAAGTAGAGATGGATTTTACTGCACAAGCACCACAAAGATATCTTTGTGGAAAAAGTGCTTTCTCATCCTGCTGCAGAGATACCATTGCAAGTCATGGCGAGTAAAGAAAGGTCTGAGCAAAAACTAAGGTGTATTTTAATTTGATGCCACCACGCTGTTATGGTGGATATAAATTCCTCACAGGTATATCAAAACCATTAACATAATGTAAGTGAAGTGGATTATTTATTTATTGGATACGCATTGCGTTTGATGAGAGTTATATACAAAACCAGATTTTGTCTAAACATGATCTTAGTTTAAAAGCATATATAGAACGTGTAGTTATTAAATTTATATTTTGAGTAATGTATAATGTTTTAAGGAATAAAATAAGAAATTTATATATAGGTAATTACAAATCAATAGAAACCATTAAGTTATGTGTTTTATATGATAATTTTTTTTGAAGATAATAGTTTAATATTGTTTTAGTTACAATAAAATTAGCGGTTTTCTTTTGGTTATTATAAAAAGAATCTTCTTTTGTTTATGAAACAGCCCCATAAATATAGATCAAACTAATATTTCATAAGCTATTCCGTTTTGGTATTAAGAAAAACTTAATTAACTCTAAAACAGGAAACATGCATGATATATATATATATATATATATATATATATATTGTAATTCCAGCATTTACTACAAAACATTTTCCAAATGAATGCATCCTTTGGCTCTAAAGTTCAAAACATGATGATAAAGCACCATTACGTATAAACATAACTACAATAACGTGAAACTATATGATTTACATCTCTAGATCAGAGTAAGCCAACACTCTTATGGCCTATTATCTTCACCATATGCAGCACCAATCAATTCAAAGAAGGAAAGCTAATAATAACTTTGAGAAATCTTAACATAAATTAAACTTAGGTACAAACATAACATCAAACAGAAATTCCACAATCACAATTTATCACAAATAGGAATAAAAATGCGTCATAATTTATTACAAATAAGAATGATAACGGGTCGGGTGTTTACTTGCAACTCGCCTACTACTCGCGTGGATACCTACTTAAAAAATATGTATTTTAAAATCTACGAGTACTCACGAATACTTGCAAAAATATAAAAAAAAATGTATTTTATACATTTTTCAAATAAAATTACAAATAATATAATATTAATTTAATTTAATTTTAATTAAATTTAACCTAATAAAATATAAATTAATTTTACTTTTAATTAAATTTAATTTAAAAAATATAAATTAAATTATTATTATTATTATTTTTTGCGGGTAACGAGTACATATGGATTGGATAGTATAATACCCGTACTTGACTCGTTTAGAAGCGGATACTAAAATACATGCTACCTGTTACCCGCAGAATATCTAAGGGTAGTAACTACCCACAAAGAATTTTATCCTTGGATACCCACGCCTGTAGATTTTTTTACCATCCCTAGTTGTGGTCGTAGAACACTCTGACACATAAGTCTGCCTCTCACGTTAGCAAATTAATAAATGTGTGCTTAATGAGAACGTAAATAAAATACGTCAATAATTGTGTTATTTATAATATTATTTATGGTGTGTGTAGACCCTTACCGGGATGGCCTTGGACATGGGCTTATGGAATCATTTATCTTAGTGAGATTGTTTGATCATATCCCAATAACAACTACAAAGTAGTCAATGCTCCATAGGTATTAGTTCTGACAAACCGACAGATAATCGACCAGGCCGCCTAGTAGAAGTCACATACTATGCAAACTGAACATATTTAGGTGCAAACACTTACGACTTATTCAGTTATAATTTGTGCTGCATCATCCAAGAATGAGACTAATACTAGTATGACCAAAGGATACTTGTTTATGTACCATACAATTTCTTTTATTTTCTTTTATAAGAGTATGAGAATTTTATATATTTCTTTAGAAAAGTTTATAACATGATTATTGTTTAGGTTATTCGAATAAAGGTGGGTGTTGATTTTTATAAATTGAAATGTTAAAATTGATATAAGAATATTTTTGGAGATTCCTTTCAATAAGAAGCTTTTAGGTGTTTAGGTTGCATTTTATCGCTAACCATGTTGCTTATAGGTAACCAAAAAATTGGTGAAAATGAGTATACATGTTTCAAGTTTCACCTCCATGAGTTTCCATTTCCATTTCCTTTGTATATCTATCACTTTTATTTAATCTAACTACTCACTTAGTGATAATGTTATATTTTTACCAATATCTGGACCATAATTTATTAACAAAATAAACTCTTCTTTATCTTGTAACTTGCTTAATCCTCACTTTTTTCTTCTATATCTTATTTTTGTAATAAGAAGACCTTATACCAAATTAGAGAACTTGGAAACCTAAAGGAGTAAGAATAACATCAAAAGAGGGAGATCTTGAAGTCTAGGTGGCGTTGAGCACCACCTTCTTGCGTTGAGTGATCCCATTACAAAGAGTAAATAGAGTAGTCACCATTGAGCGCACCTACCACCGTTGAGCACCAACATTCCAAAGAGTTGCCTTTAGCATTCCTCAGTCCAGCTCTGAGCAGTAGGCCCCTTGCACTGTGCAATGCATATGCTGATATGTCAAATTGTGCTTATTTATTCAAGTTTCTAGAAGGGAGAAGGGTCTTTTAGTGGTTTGGAGACGCGACTCCACTATAGGAGCTCATGGAGGCTTCTTAGGGCTTGTGGAACAACCTCTTCTTCCTTCTTGTGTTTTCTTTTTTCTTCATCTTTCATTTTGTAAGCTTGAGGTTCTCCATGGAAATAGAGAGCCAAGCCCATCTTGTTAGGGATATTGTAGCCTTTAAACTTTCGTGTACCTTGTAAATGCTTGGATTATATATATGTCTTTTCCTTTGAATGCTAGTTTTTTTTTTGTTTCTATGCTTAATGGTTGTTTGAATGGGGACATTCTTTGCTCGATTTGTGGTTCATAAGGTTTTGGATAGAATCTTGTGAAACCTAGACTTGAGACAAGAGATCTAGTGAAACTTATATCAAGAAATGGAACATGATCCATTAGTTGTCTTAAACCCCAGATCTTAATGCATGTTTGTTTGTTGAAAGATTAAATGATTGTCGTTTAGTAAGGAAACTTAGGCCCTTTCGTCTAAGGGATTATGATATGAGTGTTTTTGTGGATTGACATTAGTGTTTGATGGAGAAGAGATGATTTTGTGTACACGAGAGATGATTTTGTGTACACGAGAGATGTAGTACCAAAGTGATAAAAGACAATAATAACTCTTTGAGACTTCTCTCCTAATCGTTGTTCAAATCATGCAAGTTCAATAAAGTAATATTAAGAATAGTCAAACTGATGAGTTTATAAGATAAGTATTATGGGTTGAAGAAGTTAAAAAAATCACATAATGATTTTATTTATATTAAATAAGAAATGTATTACTTAATTTGATTGCGTAAAAAAAATGATTATCTTAAATTGAAATATTTTTTGTAACTTTAACTATATTAATTAATAGCTTTCACTGTGGAAGTAAAACTAACCATAATTAACAATAAATATTGAAAAAAAAAGGTCAAAAAATTAAAACTAACAAATAATTCTACGAAGATTTGGGACAAAAATCACATTTGAATTTTAATATTAAATAGTTTTTAAGAAACTTGAAAAAACGGTTAAGCGTTATCACAGCTAATAATAATTTCGTAGTGAGAAAGTAAAACAACATAAAAATATATGTAATTTTAAATCGAGGAAATAAGTAATATAGGGGAGCTGGATTTGGGGATGTTCTCATAAATATGATTTGCATAAATTAGAATAAAATATGTGTAAAAACTTAGAAGATATGTGTAAAAAATTAGAATAATTGTGTCAAATAATTTGGATTTACAAATTATTTCCCAAAGTAATTAGGAAGTTATTTTATTAAAATGTGTGTTTCAGGTGGTTTTGTTCGATTATAAAAAGGATGACGAGGATTCAATACCTGCAGTCTTAAACTGTTGGTGATGTGATTATAAAGAAGGTGCAATGCAGTGCTGGCAAGAACCAGTTAATGGAAAGGAATATCTTATGGTGGTGGCAGCATGTATTATAAATAAATACCTATAATTATAGATGTTGGAAAACATATAAAACTAAATCTGATGCCGGAACAGAGACAATAAAAATATGTAATATGTAATTTAATTAAACATGTTTAGTTCTAATGCTACTATGCAGTATTAATAAAAATACACCATAAACAATTAAGTTTTGATGTGTCAATATATTTATTATGCCCCTTGCATATGAAATGTGATAGAAATAATTAATAACATTTACTCTAGGGTTATTATATTTTATTAGTTAATTATAAAATTATTTAATTAAGTAAATATAACTAAGGATATATATTCATAAAAAGTATTGTTTTAGAGACAACAATAATTTTAATTTAGTCAAATTATAATTTAGTTAAATTATAATTATTAAAAATTGTTTTGTTTACATTTGTCTAGGGTCGGTCATCCTTCTTTGTTATGTCCGATCGACCAACTTTTCAAGTAATCTTTTCCGATTGGTGGTTGACCTGCAGAAGACTTCTAACGCTCAAGTAAGATATGTTTCATAAACAGGTCTATATTTTATTAGGATAGAAGAATATGATTGTACCTGCACATCAGTTGTCTACTTATAAGGCTTGTGACAACCACTTCCATTGATTAACCATTAGTGCAATATATTTCAGGTAATCAAAACCCAATAATTAATCATTAATGTCGTATATTTGTAGAGCGTAAGACAATCTGACTTATTAGTACCTGCTTAATTATCCATAAATGACAATCAATTTCGATCGATATACTTTATTAAAAGAGGTGGTAGGGATTATTATGAGCTTTAAAAGAGGTTGCTCACTCACGTTATATTTAGGGAGTCTATCTTTGATTCTTTAAGTCTTCATTGCTCTATGTACCAAGCGGCGAACTCTAGGAGTTCTCTTTGGATCTGTTCCTTAGACTGAACAGAAAATGCTAAGAGTTCTCTTTTTCACTCCAAAAAATATGCTTTTAAATAAAGTAAACGCTTCAATATTTACTTTTATAATGAAAAGGCATGGGAACCTGACAAAGCTGAACCTGTTGAGTAGTTGACTGATAAGAGTTCTTTTTCGAACCTCCTAAGTTGAGCACGGGGATTTTTGAAGACATTTTTCTGACTTCCCCCGAGCGGCTTGAGACAAGAGTCATTTTTCTGACTTCCTGCGTTGAGCGAGGATTTTTGAAGCCATTTTTCTGACTTCCCCCTGAGCAGCTTGAGACATGAGTCATTTTTTCTGACTTCTTACGTTGAGCGGGGATTTCTGAAGCCATTTTTTTTACTTCCCCCGAGCGGCTTGAGGCAGAAGTCATTTTTCTGAGTTCCTGCGTTGAGCGGGGATTTCTGAAGCCATTTTTTTGACTTACCCCCGAGCGGCTTGAGACAGAAGTCATTTTTTTGACTTCCTGCGTTGAGTGGGGATTTCTGAAGCCATTTTTCTGACTTTCCCCGAGCGGCTTGAGGCAAGAGTCATTTTTCTGACTTCTTGCGTTGAGCGAGGATTTCTGAAGCCATTTTTTTGACTTCCCGCGAGCGGTCTTGAGGCAGGAGTCATTTTTCTGACTTCCTGCGTTGAACGAAAATTTTTGAAGCCACTTTTCTTACTTCCTCCCGAGCGGTCATGAGACAGAAGTCATTTTTTTGACTTCCTATGTTGAGCGGGGATTTCTGAAGTCATTTTTCTGACTTCCCCTAAGCGATCTTAAGGTAGTAGTCATTTTTCTAACTTCCTACGTTGAGCGGGATTTCTGAAGTGATTTTTCTGACTTCCCCTGAGCGACCATTATAACCTGACGAAGTTGAGGTCTAAACCTTCCTGCACATAATATTTTATAATTTAAAATTAAGAGTTGATAGAACCTGACAAGGTTTAACGCAACTCTGAATCATCCTGTGCATAATATTTTATAATTTAAAATTAAGAGTTGGTAGAAACTGCCAAGGTTGAACGCAGCTTTGAACCATATGTGCATAATATTTTATAATTTAAAATTAAGAGTCGTTAGAACCTGACAAGGTTGAACGCAACTCTGAACCATATTGTGCATAATCTTTTATAATTCAAAGTTAAGAGTAGGAAGAACCTAACAAGGTTGAACGCAACTGAAACATCCTGTGCATGATATTTTATAATTTAAAATTAAGAGTCAGTAGAACCTGACAAAATTGAACGCAGTTGTGAATCATCCTGTGTATAATATTTTATAATTTAAAATTAAGAGTCGGTAGAACCTGGTTAAACGCAGCTTTGAACCATTTTGTGCATAATATTTTATAATTTATTTAAAATTAAGAGTCGGTAGGTAACCATCTTGTGCATAATATTTTATAATTTAAAATTAAGAGTTGGTAGAACCTGACAAGGTTGAATGCAACTATAAGTCATGCTGTGCATAATATTTTTACCCATAAAAAATGAGTTGAACAAATATATTATAATTTATAAATTATAATGAAAAGTGGAACCTCTGAAGGTTGAACTTAACACTTAACCTTCTCGTGGAGGATATTTTTACTCACAAAAAATATATTATAATTTATAAATTATGATGAGAAGTAGAACCTGTCAAGGTTGAAAGTAAGACTGAATCTTCCTGTGGAAGATATTTTTACTCACAAAAATATGAGTTAAACAAAATAAAAATTATAATTTATAAATTGTAATAAAAAATATTGGAACCTGACAAGGTTGGATGTATGGCTGAAAGTTCCTGAAAGTTCTCAAAAACAGAAGACATGCCTTTAGAAATTATTATGGAATTTTGTACTTTTGCTGCAAAACCTGGTATTGATCAAAAGTAGCAATGCCGAGGTTAAGCGCACGTCTACACGTCTAGTTCCTCGTGGTTTCATGGGGATGTCACTCGGCCCCACGGTGGGCGCCAAAATGTTTCGTTTACATTTGTCTAGGGTCGGTCATCCTTCTTTGCTATGCTCCGATCGACCAACTCTTCAAATAATCCTTTCCGATTGGTGGTTGACATGCAGAAAAAACTCCGACGCTCAAGTTAGATATGTTTCATAAATAGGTCTATATTTTATTAGGATAAAAGAAGATGATTGTACGTGGACATCATTTGCCTATTTATAAGGCTTATGACAACCACGTCCATTGATTAACCATTAGTGCAATATATTTTAGGTAATCAAACCCAATAATTAATCATTAATGTCGTATATTTGTAGAACGTAAAACAATTTAACCTATTAGTACCTTCTTAATTATCCAGAGGATTATGGTCAACCTCGTTCTAACTGTGGCCAACCTCCAGTTAAATATGAACCAGACCTCCAAGCCAAAGTTAAATATCCCATTAGTAAATATGTGTCATCTCACAGGTTATCTCAGTCATATGCATCATTTGTATCTCAATTATCTTCAATTTCTATTCCTAGTAATGTACAGGAAGCTTTGGCAGATCCTAGATGGACCGAAGCAATGGTTGAGGAGATGGCAGCTTTAGAAAAAAACAACACTTGGGATCTTGTGTCCTTACCAAGAGGGAAGAAAACTGTGGGCTGCAAATGGGTCTTTACAATTAAGCATAAAGCTGATGGAACTATTGAGAGGTATAAAGCACGACTTGTGGCTAAAGGTTACACTCAGTCTTATGGTGTAGATTACCAAGAGACGTTCGCACCAGTAGCCAAACTCAATACTGTGAGAATACTTTTGTCACTAGCTGCAAACCAAGATTGGCCTCTTCTACAATTTGATGTGAAAAACGCTTTCCTACACGGAGAAATTTCAGAAGAAATTTATATGGATTCTCCACTAGGCATGACTGATTCAATTGGAATGAAGGTTTGCAAATTAAAAAAGGCTCTATATGGATTAAAACAATCCCCAAGAGCATGGTTTGGAAGGTTTACCAAGTCTATGAAGGCTTTTGGCTATAGAGCGAGTAACTCTGATCACACCTTATTTTTTAAGAGAGGAAAAGGAAAAATTACAGCTTTGATTATATATGTAGATGACATGATTGTTACAGGAAATGACCAAGATGAGATTTCTAGTTTACAACAATACCTTGCATCTGAATTTGAGATGAAACAACTTGGAAATCTTAAATATTTTTTAGGTATTGAAGTAGCTAGATCAAAACATGGTATTTTTCTATGCCAAAGAAAATATACTATTGATTTACTATCGGAAACTGGGCTGCTTGGGAGTAAACCAGCTGATACACCAATTGAACAAAATCATAAACTTTTTCAATGCTCAAATTCAGCAAGCATAGACAGAGGAAGATACCAAAGGCTGGTAGGAAAATTAATTTATTTGTGCCATACACGTCCAGATATCACTTATGCAGTGAATGTTGTTAGTCAATTTATGCATGACCCACGGAAGCTTCATATGGATGCTGTTGAAAGGATTTTGAGATATTTGAAGTCCGCTCCTGGAAAAGGAATTTTGTTCTCAAATCATGAAAACTTAAAGGTAGAAGGGTACACTGATGCAGATTGGGCAGGTTCAAAAGATGATAGAAGATCTACCTCTGGATACTTTACTTTTGTAGGAGGGAATCTTGTAACTTGGAGGAGTAAAAAACAACCTGTAGTAGCAAGATCTAGTGCTGAAGCAGAATTCAGAGGCATGGCACTAGGTGTATGTGAACTTTTGTGGATTAAAAATGTGCTATCAGATTTGGGCTTTACACAAAATGAA
>NW_025910046.1:0-26987 GCF_018835915.1 Vigna umbellata
ATTATTCTTGGAAGGCCATTCATGAAAACGGCCAAGGTAATCATCAATGTGGATGATGGGACGATAGCACTTAAAGACCAAGAAGAGGAGGTGATATTTAATGTCTTCAATACTGAGCAGCAGAATCAAGTGAGGAGGATCAGTCATAAAGTTGCATATGAAGATGCACTTGTGACTAGCCCTAAAGTTGCTAAGCCGATCATCAAAGGTAAAAATTGTTTCTCTTCATAGGTTAAGGAAGGAGAAGAAAAATATGGCGAAGGAAAGATGGTTCATCATAACTTGGTGGATGAACAACTCAAACTTGGCACACCAGTGAGATTCAAGAAAGAGTTGTGGGTTGTTAAAGAGCTTAAAGAGAATGGAGTTATAGAGATTGAAGCTTCGTATTCAAGAAGAGTGAAGAAGGTGAACAAGAAGATGTTGATAAGTTGGTGTGAGGAAAAAGAGAAGAACACCAACATGAAAGAAGTTACTTGAGCTTTAATGTGTCAAGCTAGTGACAATAAAAGAGCGCTTGCAGGGAGGCAGCCCAGTGATTTTAAAACTTTAATTTTTGTTATTTAGTGATGTAATTTAAAACTTTTGTTATTGTGTTTTGTTTTGGTATTGACCCTGCTATGGCACAACATCTACTACTGGATGCTAGGTGATTGAGTATCTACTAAAGGATACTATGCTACCAGACACTTACTGATGGGTGCTGGAAGAGCTTATTGGGTCTGGCACGTGACGTTAAACAAGCGCTTACTGGGAGGCAACCCAACTTTTTAAACTTACTTCTTTTGATTATGCAATTTTGCTTCTGTTATTAGTATAGGATTTGCTGTACTTGGCTTAAAACATAATCTATGATGCAATGGTTTGATGATGATATGATGTTTGTGATGAGTGTTGCTTTATGATGTTGATTATATTGATTGAGGTTGAGATGATGCATGATGCTGAGATACAGGTGGTTGCTCATAATATTGTGAAACAGATGCATGAGGTAAACTTGTGATTGTGATATTGAGTAGGATGTTTATTTAAATGGTGGAACTTGAATTAGCCTGTGTGAGGATTGAACTCCAGAGCTTTTGTGAATGATTGCTATTACTTTGAAAACATGAATGATTTTGCCCAGGTTTCTATGATTGAATCACTTGCTTGCATATGTCATATGATCAAGGCTATCTGTTTTTATCCCTTTTTAGCCAATGCATGATTTTAGCCCAATAAAAGAGAGCACAATGTGTTCTATCCTTTGAACCTTTAGCATTAAACATGATATGAGAACCCTTTTTGAAAATCTTTACCTTGAGTTCAGTTGAGAATATTTGTGTGGTATTGATAAAGGTTCATGTTTGGGGTTTTTTTGAAATTTGAAAATGGAAAATTAAAATTATTATTCTTTTTTTTATTTTTTTTGCAAATGAAAAGCAAAAGAAAAAGAAAAGAAAAGAAAGAAAAGAAAAGCTCAATGCAAGGGAAAGTTGGGGGAATAAATGAGAATGGTCTTGAAAAAGAGAGATTGTGTTTAAATGATGAAATTATGAATGACTCTCTTAACTTAAGGATTTTTTGATCCGGAAAAACCAATTTTCTTCTTAGCCCAGCCACATTACAAGCCACAGAAAAGATCTTGCGATGATACTTGCTTGTGAGTATGTTTGGTTGTGGTTAACTAAAAGGCAAAATTGATTTATGTGACACTGTGATAGTAGAGTGAATGAGTCACCTCTATATACACTTGTGTGTTTGAGAGAAACAATTTTTCCTTGGTGAGGAGTAGTTCCATGTATGCATGATTACATCTTTGCTTGGTTGATTGATCATGAGGATAGCATCTGTTGAATATTCTGTGATTAGATGAGCACCACAACGAGTTAATTGAATCAAGGCATTTATTCATCTTGACTGATATTCTTTATAATAAGCTTATATGAGCAATTACTTGTCTTGAAAGAAAATGGTTTTGAAATGTGTTGAAACCATTGTATTCATTGTTTGAAAGCTAAGTTACATTTTGTTTGCTTGAGGACAAGCAAAGTTCTAAGTTTGGGGTTGTGATAACGGTTGAATTTACCATTATTTGATACTTAAGAGAATTGAAGGTGAATTTAATGATTCTATGCTAGATTTCCTTGTTTTCAACATTAATTGAGATGATTTGGAAGAAGAGTTGAAGTAGTAAGGAGTTGGAACTCATGAAGAGCTGGAAAAGCATCAGAAAGGAGGAACGCAGCAACGCTGAGCGCCATTTCAGGGGCCCTCAGCGCCGAATTACACTATCTCACACTTGGCTGCCCTTTTTCTGGAGCCCTCAGCGCAGGATGTCCCTGTCTCGTGCCTGGGCGTCCTCTTTGGGATGCTGAGCGCCACTTCCTTGAGTCGCACCACGCCTGCTTGCCTTCTGAGCTGACCCTGAGCGTCATATGAGTCGGCACGTCGCCTAGACGCCCTAAGTCGGGCGTTGAGCGCTAGTTTCGTGGGCTTGGACCTGTTTTTTGTTATTTTTATGTTCTATTTAAGGACTTGGACGTCCTAGGGATTGTATCTTTGGACGGAAGAGGCATAGAAACACACTCTTTGACCCCTTAGAGGCGAATTTGGATGCAAAAGCTCTTATCTTCAACTTCTAGGGTTTTATATTTCATTCTTTTCCATTATTCATCTAGTTTCACCAATAGAATGGTGAACTAAACTCTATTTGTTGTTGGGGAATGATGTAAACCTTTGTGAACTCTCATGTATTGAATTGATTCTTAATTATATATGCTTCTTTCTTTTATTGTTAGGTTAATTCTTCTTCTCTTATTGCTTGCTTTGTTTATCTCATTCATTAGCATGATGTATGATTTGCATGAGTACCGGAAGGTATCTTACAATTCAGGTTCTGGAGAATTATTCCCAGAAGCAGTATTGCTCAAGAATGGGGGTATGAGTTCTAGTTGTCTTAAGCTTCTATAAGTATGTAATGCAGAATTAATTATTAGGGATTCAAGAGAATTGTGACCTAGTAATTAAGGATAGGCTTTCTTCACCGAGGAATCGGGTTTTAAGTAATTTAGATAGTGACATTGGCATTAATGAAGAAGTAGAATTCGTATATACATGAGAGCAAACTAAGTGAAATCTAACCCCAACAACATATTCATCTCTGCACTTTTGTCCAATTGATCAAGTTGCATGCATATTTACTTTTCTGTATTTAAATTTTAAACAAAAAGATTGTGTTTTCAAGTCTTATTTAATCAAGAAATCACATAATTGTTTAGGCCGTGAGTCTCTAGGGAAACGATACTTGGTCTTACCATGTTTATTNTTTGTTTTCCTCTTTTCCATCGATCAACATTCATGCATACATGTTTAATTACTGTCTTTTGCATTTAAACCTACAATCAACTGTTTACAAGTCTTAAATAATCAACAAATCATATAGCTAACTAGGCCGTGAGTCCTTTGGGAAAACGATACTTGGTCTTACCGAGTTTTATTACTTGATACGATTCGGTCACACTTGCCGATTGTTAAACAAGTTTTTGGCGCCGTTTTTCGGTGTTCATAAATTTGTCATCATCAATATGGAGACATATGGGAAAATCTAGAAATGGGGAAATTCTCCCAAAAACAATATTACCTAGACATAGGGATAGGAGGGTTGGTTGCCTTTAAGCTTATGTGCGAA
This sequence comes from Vigna umbellata, assembly GCF_018835915.1. Next base: position 3,671 of record NW_025910046.1, read on the forward strand.
TGTAATGCATAATTAATTGCTAGGGGTACAAGACATTGTGATCTAGTAATTAAGAGTAGGCTTTCTTCACCGAGACATCGGGTTTAAGGTAAATTAGAAAGTGGCATTAACATTAATGAAGAAGATGAATTCATAAGTACATGAAAGTGGATACGATAAGTCGGAAACCCCAACAACATAATCATTCCATATTTTATATCAATCACCTGTGCATTCTTCAAGTCAATTGATTAAAACTTGCATTCATATTTATTTTCTGCATTATAAACACTATGATTTTGTTCACAAGTCTTAACTAATCAAGAAAACACATGAATGTCTAGGCCGTGAGTCTCTAGGGAAGCGATACTTCGTCTTACCATTTATTATTACTTGATATGATTCGGTACACTCCCTGGAGTGTTAACATTAACCGTAAGGAAGAGTGTAAAGCTATTGTGAGCATAAGTGATGAGAGAGTAGGGGAGAGAGAAGAAAGAGTTGAGTTAGAAGAAGAAAAAGAAGAGAGAATAGGTGAGGTTGATAGAAAAAAGAAAGAAAAGAAGAGGGCAAAGAAAAAAATTGGGAAAAAAATTGAAAAGATTATTTCTTACCCTAAGGAGAGTAGTAGAGGAGAAAAAGAGAAGCAATTAGGGTGTTTTAAAGAAATCTTCAAGAAATTGGAGATTAAAATTCCTTTGACTTAAACATTGCAACAGATTCCTGTGTATGCATAATTTCTGAAGAGATTACTCAAAAAGAAGAGATATCTAGATGAGGAAACCATTAATGTATAGGGAAATTGCAGTGTTATTTTGCATAAGGCAATTCCTCCAAAAGTTAAAGATCCAATAAGCTTTACTATTCCTTGCATCATTGAGAACGTTAATATAGGGAAAACCCTAATTGATTTAGGGTCAAGCATTAATTTGATGCCCTTATCTGTGCTTGAGAGCATTGATGGTCTTGATGTGAAGCCTACAAAGGTTACTTAACAACTGACGGATGGATCTACTAAGAAGCCCTATGGTGTGGCAGAAGATGTTGTGGTTCACATAGATAAACTTTGATTCCTGGTTGATTTTGTAGTGATGGAGATGAAGGAAGATGTGAAGATCCCTATTATTCTTGGAAGGCCATTCATGAAAACGGCCAAGGTAATCATCAATGTGGATGATGGGACGATAGCACTTAAAGACCAAGAAGAGGAGGTGATATTTAATGTCTTCAATACTGAGCAGCAGAATCAAGTGAGGAGGATCAGTCATAAAGTTGCATATGAAGATGCACTTGTGACTAGCCCTAAAGTTGCTAAGCCGATCATCAAAGGTAAAAATTGTTTCTCTTCATAGGTTAAGGAAGGAGAAGAAAAATATGGCGAAGGAAAGATGGTTCATCATAACTTGGTGGATGAACAACTCAAACTTGGCACACCAGTGAGATTCAAGAAAGAGTTGTGGGTTGTTAAAGAGCTTAAAGAGAATGGAGTTATAGAGATTGAAGCTTCGTATTCAAGAAGAGTGAAGAAGGTGAACAAGAAGATGTTGATAAGTTGGTGTGAGGAAAAAGAGAAGAACACCAACATGAAAGAAGTTACTTGAGCTTTAATGTGTCAAGCTAGTGACAATAAAAGAGCGCTTGCAGGGAGGCAGCCCAGTGATTTTAAAACTTTAATTTTTGTTATTTAGTGATGTAATTTAAAACTTTTGTTATTGTGTTTTGTTTTGGTATTGACCCTGCTATGGCACAACATCTACTACTGGATGCTAGGTGATTGAGTATCTACTAAAGGATACTATGCTACCAGACACTTACTGATGGGTGCTGGAAGAGCTTATTGGGTCTGGCACGTGACGTTAAACAAGCGCTTACTGGGAGGCAACCCAACTTTTTAAACTTACTTCTTTTGATTATGCAATTTTGCTTCTGTTATTAGTATAGGATTTGCTGTACTTGGCTTAAAACATAATCTATGATGCAATGGTTTGATGATGATATGATGTTTGTGATGAGTGTTGCTTTATGATGTTGATTATATTGATTGAGGTTGAGATGATGCATGATGCTGAGATACAGGTGGTTGCTCATAATATTGTGAAACAGATGCATGAGGTAAACTTGTGATTGTGATATTGAGTAGGATGTTTATTTAAATGGTGGAACTTGAATTAGCCTGTGTGAGGATTGAACTCCAGAGCTTTTGTGAATGATTGCTATTACTTTGAAAACATGAATGATTTTGCCCAGGTTTCTATGATTGAATCACTTGCTTGCATATGTCATATGATCAAGGCTATCTGTTTTTATCCCTTTTTAGCCAATGCATGATTTTAGCCCAATAAAAGAGAGCACAATGTGTTCTATCCTTTGAACCTTTAGCATTAAACATGATATGAGAACCCTTTTTGAAAATCTTTACCTTGAGTTCAGTTGAGAATATTTGTGTGGTATTGATAAAGGTTCAAGTTTGGGGTTGTTGGGAAATCGAAAAAGGGAAAATAAAAACAATAAGCATTGAGCTAAGTGTTGAGCAAATGAAAAGCAAAAGAAAAAGAAAAGAAAAGAAAGAAAAGAAAAGCTCAATGCAAGGGAAAGTTGGGGGAATAAATGAGAATGGTCTTGAAAAAGAGAGATTGTGTTTAAATGATGAAATTATGAATGACTCTCTTAACTTAAGGATTTTTTGATCCGGAAAAACCAATTTTCTTCTTAGCCCAGCCACATTACAAGCCACAGAAAAGATCTTGCGATGATACTTGCTTGTGAGTATGTTTGGTTGTGGTTAACTAAAAGGCAAAATTGATTTATGTGACACTGTGATAGTAGAGTGAATGAGTCACCTCTATATACACTTGTGTGTTTGAGAGAAACAATTTTTCCTTGGTGAGGAGTAGTTCCATGTATGCATGATTACATCTTTGCTTGGTTGATTGATCATGAGGATAGCATCTGTTGAATATTCTGTGATTAGATGAGCACCACAACGAGTTAATTGAATCAAGGCATTTATTCATCTTGACTGATATTCTTTATAATAAGCTTATATGAGCAATTACTTGTCTTGAAAGAAAATGGTTTTGAAATGTGTTGAAACCATTGTATTCATTGTTTGAAAGCTAAGTTACATTTTGTTTGCTTGAGGACAAGCAAAGTTCTAAGTTTGGGGTTGTGATAACGGTTGAATTTACCATTATTTGATACTTAAGAGAATTGAAGGTGAATTTAATGATTCTATGCTAGATTTCCTTGTTTTCAACAACAATTGAGATGATTTGGAAGAAGAGTTGAAGTAGTAAGGAGTTGGAACTCAGGAAGAGCTGGAAAAGCATCAGAAAGGAGGAACGCAGCAACGCTGAGCGCCATTTCAGGGGCCCTCAGCGCCGAATTACACTATCTCACACTTGGCTGCCCTTTTTCTGGAGCCCTCAGCGCAGGATGTCCCTGTCTCGTGCCTGGGCGTCCTCTTTGGGATGCTGAGCGCCACTTCCTTGAGTCGCACCACGCCTGCTTGCCTTCTGAGCTGACCCTGAGCGTCATATGAGTCGGCACGCCGCCTAGACGCCCTAAGTCGGGCGTTGAGCGCTAGTTTCGTGGGCTTGGACCTGTTTTTTGTTATTTTTATGTTCTATTTAAGGACTTGGACGTCCTAGGGATTGTATCTTTGGACGGAAGAGGCATAGAAACACACTCTTTGACCCCTTAGAGGCGAATTTGGATGCAAAAGCTCTTATCTTCAACTTCTAGGGTTTTATATTTCATTCTTTTCCATTATTCATCTAGTTTCACCAATAGAATGGTGAACTAAACTCTATTTGTTGTTGGGGAATGATGTAAACCTTTGTGAACTCTCATGTATTGAATTGATTCTTAATTATATATGCTTCTTTCGTTGATTGTTAGGATAATTCTTCTTCTCTCATTGCTTGCTTTGTTTACCTCATTCATTAGCATGATGTATGATTTGCATGAGTACCGGAAGGTATCTTACAATTCAGGTTCTGGAGAATTATTCCCAGAAGCAGTATTGCTCAAGAATGGGGGTATGAGTTCTAGTTGTCTTAAGCTTCTATAAGTATGTAATGCAGAATTAATTATTAGGGATTCAAGAGAATTGTGACCTAGTAATTAAGGATAGGCTTTCTTCACCGAGGAATCGGGTTTTAAGTAATTTAGATAGTGACATTGGCATTAATGAAGAAGTAGAATTCGTATATACATGAGAGCAAACTAAGTGAAATCTAACCCCAACAACATATTCATCTCTGCACTTTTGTCCAATTGATCAAGTTGCATGCATATTTACTTTTCTGTATTTAAATTTTAAACAAAAAGATTGTGTTTTCAAGTCTTATTTAATCAAGAAATCACATAATTGTTTAGGCCGTGAGTCTCTAGGGAAACGATACTTGGTCTTACCATGTTTATTACTTGATACAATTCGATACACTTGTCGGAGTCTTAACACCTATTTTCCTTTTGATTCCACTCAGAAATTTTTTTCAAAACAAGTTTTTCATCAACTAGTTTAGTGGGTTCAAAAGGACCATTTAAAATAGCATCCCATACACCTCTATCTACAGACTCAAGAAAGATTCTCATTCTGATTTTCCAAAAAGGATAATCTTCACTAGCAAAGAGCGGAGGTCTGTTTGTAGATGCATTGTTAAGATGTCGGCAAGTGTACCGAATCGTATCAAGTAATATAAAATGGTAAGACAAACTATTGTATCCTAGAAGACTCACGATACTAAACAGTCATGTAATCACTTAACTAATTAAGACTTAAGAACAAGTTTTGGAGTTTTTAAATGCAATAAAAATAAACATAAATGTAATTTGATCAATTGAGGATAAACACTAGAATGGATGGAAGAAGTTGATAATATGAGATAAAAATTTTGTTGAGGTTTAGATTTCACCTAATCACTTTCATGCATATAAAAATTCATCTTCTTCATTAAATTGTTAACGTCACTCTCTAAATTACTTAAAACCCGATCCCTCTGCGAAGAAAGCCTATCCTTAATTACTAGACCACAATCCTTTGCATCCCTAATAATTAATTCTGCATTACGATTAGGAGCTTAAGACAACCAAAACTCATATCACCGTCCCTGAGCAATACTGCTTTTGGGAGAAATTCTCTAGATCGTGATTAGTAAGATATCTCCTGATACTCAAACAAATTATAAAATATAACAATTTAGCAAAGGAGAAAATCCCTAACAATTAATGAAAAAAGCATATAATAATTCAAAACAAATTCAAATACATGAGAGTTTAGAGGTTACATTTTCCCCAACAACAAATAAGATTATTTCTCCATCATCATGAAGAAACTAGATGAACAATGGAATGAAAGAGACAGAAAAACCCTAGAAACTGAAGAGGAGAGCTCCCACATCCCAAATCTGCCTCTAACGGGTGAAAAGTGTGTTTATGTGCTCAAGACATATAGAGATACCAACCGTAAGTCGTGCAAGTCCTTAAATAGGGCTCAATTGGATCATGGGCCAACGTCGCTGGCGCTCAACGCCATAAGTGGGGGCAACCGAGCGAAATTGTGAGAAAATTGGCGCTCAGCGCCCCTTAGAGGGCACCTAGGAAGTGTGCGGGAGAAAGCTAGCGCTCAGCGCCCAACACCACACAAACTGGCGCTCAACACCCTTAATGGGGCGCCCAAGTGCCCTACACCACAAAAAATGGTGCTCAGCGCCCTTAATGGGGCGCCCAGGTGCCCTTAATGGGGTGCCAGATGCCCTGCGTGACCTCCTGTGCTCCTTTTCTTATACTTTAACTGTCCCTCTTGAATTCCAACTCCTTGATACTTTTTCTCTTCTTCCAAATCCTACTAATAACCTACAAAGTCAAGGGAAATTAGTGAAAAAATCATCAAATATACCCTTTACTCACTTATTCACAAAACTAAACTAAAAACATGAGTTCAAGGAAGCTTCTAAGTCTAAAAAGGGTTGATTTAATATCAAAACTGAATCAGAGATAACGGTATTTTCAACCGTTATGACAACCCCAAACTTGAAACTTTGCTTGTCCTCAAGCAAAATATAACTTGGCTCAAACAAAATAATCATACTACAATGGTCCAACACCCCAAAAAGCATTTTACTCTAGGATAAGTAAATCACTCATGTCTACTCATTATAGAAAGATTAGTCAAGATATAATGATGCTTTAACCAATCAAGCTTCAACTGTGGTGCTCACATAATCAAGACATACACAACAAATTCAAACCTCATGAATAATCAACAACCAAGCAAGAATGTTATCATACAGTGCATGAAACAATTCCTCACCAAAGACAGTGTTTCACTCAAGCACTCAAAAGTGTTTCATTCAAACTCAAATGTGTATATTGAGGTTTCTCTCTTACACTCTACCATCACAATGTCACATGAATCAACTTTGCCTTTCATTTAACCACATATCAAACACACTCACAAGCAAGTTATCATCACAAGGACTGTTTTTGTGGCTTGTGTTGAGGTCGGGCTAAGAAGAAAATTGGTTTTTCTAGACAACAAAATCCTTGAGTTAAGAGAGTGCACAATTCATTTATTCACATTAACAATAAACTATCTTTCTTCTTTTATGTGAGAAACCAATCTTGAACTTATTCCCAACTTTCCTTTCATTGAGCATAACCTTTTCTTCTCTTCTGTTTTGCTTTTTGCTTTTGCTTAATCCTTTTTTTTAATGAATTTAACAAAGTTCTTTCCGGTTTCTCACAACCCCAAACTTGAACCATTCTCCATTACCAGATAAACATACTCTACTTAACTCAAGGTAAGGATTTCAAAAAGGGTTTTTCAACTTTCAACTTTAGGCTCAAGGTTCAAAGGGTAAAGATAAACATTGTTCTTTGTTGGATTCACATATTGGCATTCGCTCTAAGGGAGAAGAAAACATGGCCTTGATCATGTATAACAAGCAAGCAAGTGGTTCAATCACAGAAAAATTAGGCAAAATTATGAAAAGATATTTTGTTGGTTTATTAAATGGAAATGCAACAAAAGTAAATATGAATGCAAATTTATCAATTGAAGCTAAACACTAGAATGAATGGATGAAGTTGATAATATAAGATGATAATGTTGTTGGGGTTTAGATTTCACTTAATCACTCTCATGCATATAAGAATTCTTCTTCTTTATTAAATGTCAATGTCACTTTCAAATTTACTTAGAACCCGATGTCTCGGCGAAAGAAGCATATCCTCAATTACTAGACCACAATATCTTGTATCCTTAATAATTAATTCTGCATTACGAACGGAAGCTTAAGACAACCAAGCATTCTATCCCTATGTCTACGCAATAGTTCCCTTGGGAGAAATTCTCCAGATTATGAATTGTAAGATATCTGTCGATACTCAAACAAATCAAATATCATGTCGTGAAAGAGTTAAACATAACAAGCATTGAGCAAAGAAGAATAACCCTAACAATTAATGAAAGAAACATATATAAATAAGAATCAATTCAAGTACATGAGAGTATAGAGGTTACATCTTCCCCAACAACAAATAAGGTTTAGTTCTCCATTACCATGGAGAAACTAGATGAACAATGGAATGAAAGAGATAAAAAAACCCTAGAAACTGAATAGGAGAGCTCCCACATCCCCAAATCTACCTCCGAGGAGCGAAAAGTTTTTTTTTTGTGCTCAAGCCATCAAGAGATACCAACCCTAGGTCGTGGATGTCCTTAAATAGATCAAAAATAAAGTCCAAGCCCAATAGTACTAGCGCTCAGTTCCCTACTTAGGGAAACCAGGCGAAATTGCGAGAAAACTGGCACTCAGTGCCCCTGGAAGGGCGCCCACAACATCTTCTACTACACCATAAGGATGCTTGATGGATCTATCTGCCATTTGCAAGATCATTCTCGTAGGTTTGACCTCAAGACCAGCAATCTTCTTGAGCATAGATAGGGGTATTAGATTTATGCTAGCCCCTAAATCAACCAGAGCCTTTCCAATGTCATGATTCCCAATGGTGCAAGGGATATTGAAACTTTCCGGATCTTTGAATTTTGGAGGGAGAGTCTTCTGCATGATGGAACTGCAATTACCCTACACTTCAATTATTTCTTCATCTACATATTTCTTCTTTTTAGTGAGAAACTGCTTCAAGTGTTTTGCATAAGCAGGAATTTGTTGCAATGCTTCAGTCAAGGGTATAGTAATCTCCAATTGTTTGAAGATCTCCATGAACCGCCCATATTGTTTCATGAGCTAATCCATTTAATTGGTTGCTCTTCATCAATTGAATAAGAGTAGGCTTCATCTCCATGCTTGCGACATTAGCCCTTGGCCTTCCAATGCTATTTCACCACTATTTGGGATTAAATTTTTATAATAAATGAACCCATTTTGACTTAGAAACTTGCTACTTCTCTTGTTTTTAGCTTATTTTGGTGAATACGAGAGTTAAGGTTATACTTGAATATTTTATCACTAAATTCCCTTGATTTTGTTTGGAAACTGGGATGAATTGGAAGAGGAGTTAAATTGTCAAGAAGTTGGAACTCAGAAAGGCCAGAAAGAGCACCAGAAGAGAAGGATGCAGAAGGTCGCAGAACGCTTGGGCGCCCTTTTCTGGGCCCTAGGCGTAGATTCTCTTGCAATCATGCTTGGGCACCCTTTTTTGGACCCTCAGCGTTGGACTTCAATGTTTCATGCCTGAGCACCGATAACAGTTGAAAAACTGTTATTTTCCTGCTTAAAATTGATACTAAAAGCAACCTTTAACACTTAGAAACTAGCTTGAAATCATGCTTTTGGTTATATTTTTAGAAATAAGAGAGCTGGACAGGTTTATGCTTGATTTCAGTGTTTTATGCAAGTTTTAAGGTGAATTGGTGAAAGAAGTGAAAAAGGATAGAGAGGGAATCACAAAAGACATAAAAAAAGTGCAAAAGGAGAAGCCGCAACTGCGGCTCAGCGACCGCTGAGCCGGCACTCAGGAAATCACGGTGGATCCGCTGAGGGGTGAAAAGGCCGCTGAGGGGAGGAAAACAACTCATGCACTTACCGCTGAGCGGTAGTTTACCGCTGAGCGGCACTATTTTGGGCTTGGGCCCTATTTTCTGTATGTTTTAGAATAGTATATAAGCTTTAGGTCGTCCTAGGGTTTGTATCTTTGGCAGAGACGAAGCAAACACTCTCTTTTCCACCCCTTGAAGGAAGATCTTGGATGCTCAGGCTACCTTCTCCTCTTTCTAGGGTTCTATCTTTCTTTCATTCATTATTGTTCATCTAGTTTCACCATGAATATGGTGAACTAAACCTTGTATTGTTGTTGGGGAATCAATGTAGTCTTGTGAAACTCTCATATATGGAATTTGTGTTTTAACATCTTAGATCAAGATATATGCTTTCTTTCATCTTTAGTTAGGGATTTTCCTCTTTGCTTAATGCTTGCTTTGTTTAACTCATTCATTGCCATGATTATTGATTTTGTCGATATAGGAACGTATGGGGAAATCTAGATCCGGGGAATTTCTCCCAATAGCATATTGGTTGCCTTTATGCTCCTGCACTTCAGAACTAATTACTAGGAATGCTAGGAATTGTATGAACTCGTAATTAAGGATAGGCCTTCTTGCAAGGTGATTTAGAGAGTGGCATTATCAATTGATGAAAAGAATGATGAATTCCTAAAGTATATGAGAGTGAACAAGATGAAATTGATAACCCCAACAACATACTCATCCATTTAATTCATTAAAGTGTTTGTTTTCCTCTTTTCCATTGATCAAAATTCATGCATATATGTTTAATTACTGTCTTTTGCATTTAAACCTACAATCAATTGTTTACAAGTCTCAAATAATCAACAAATCATATAGCTAACTAGGCCGTGAGTCCTTTGGGAAAACGATACTTGGTCTTACCTAGTTTTATTACTTGATACGATTCGGTCACACTTGCCGATTGTTAAAAAAGTTTGTGGCACCGTTTTTCGGTGTTCATAAATTTGTCATCAAGCGCCCTTCCTAGGGTGTTGAGCGACAATCTTCATGTAAAGTTTCACACCTGAGTGCCCTTCTTAGGGTGCTGAGCGCCACTCCTCTCGCAAGCTCGCCTAGGCGCTCTAAGTAAGGGCGTTGAGCGGTGTCAACGTTGGCCCATGATTCGATTCAGTTGTATATAAGGACTTGGATGTCCTAGAAGGAGTATCTTTTGACAGGATTGACACGAATTTAGACTTTTCCAACTCTCTTGAGGCAGAAGTGGATGCGGATGCTCTCCTCTTCAGTTTTTAGGGTTTATCTTTCATTCTCATTTCATTATTCATCTGGTTTCTCCATGACAAGGGGGAACTAAATTCAATTTGTTGTTGGAGGATGTGTAACCTTGTGAACTCTCATGTATTCGAATTAGTTTTAATTGATATATGCTTCTTTCATCAATTGTTAGGGATTTTCTCCTTTGCTTTATGCTTGTTATGTTTTGATCATTCATGGCATGATTTTATGGTCTTCTTTATTATTGGGAAATACCTAGAAACCACGATCTGGAGAATTTCTCCCAAAAGTAGTATTGCTTAGGGATGGGGATATGAGTTTTTGTCATCTTAAACTTTTAATCGTAATGCAGAATTAATTATTAGGGATGCAAGGGATTATGGTCTAGTAATTAAGGATAGGCTGTCTTCGCCGACGGATCGGGTTTTAAGTAATTTAGAAAGTGATGTTAAGAATTAAATGAAGAAGATGAATTCTTATATGCATGAGAGTAAACTAGGTGAAGTCTAAACCCCAACAACATACTCATCTCATAATTACAACATCATTCACTCCCCTTTGTGTATTTCTTCAATTGATCAAAAGTGCATTCATATTTACTTTATTGTTTTTGCATTCAAAACCCTAAATTGTTCTTAAAAGTCTTAATTAGTTAAGTAATTACATGACTATTTAGTGTCGTAAGTCTCTTGGGAAACGATACTTGGTCTTACCAATTATTATTACTTGATACGATTCGGTACACTTGTCGAGGTATTAACATGCATACACTAAAGAACACCACACTAGAGCACCAAATTAGCCCAAACAAATAAAAATAAAAATAAAAATAATAAAATAAAAAACTTGTTAATATAAGAATCACCAAAAATTCTAAACAAATTAAGAATCACCCAAAAGTATAGTATGACCACGAGTCCCCGGCAACGGCGCCAAAAACTTGTTAACTCAATAGCAAGTGTACCAAATTGTATCAAGTAATACAAAATGGTAAGATCAAGTATTGTTTCCCAAGAGACTCGTGTTTACTTAACATTTGTGTAATACCTTAATTAATTAAGACTTAAAAGTTATTTTGTTGATGTTTAAATGCAAATGCAAAAAAAGTAAATATGAATGCAAATTGATCAATTGCGGCTTAACACAAGAATGAATGGTTGAAGTTGATAATATGAGATTATGTTGTTGTTGGGGTTAGATTTCACCTACTTCACTTTCATGCATATTAGATTTCATCTTCCGCATGCCCAATCTCCCTCCAAAGGGTCGAAAGTAGTGCTTCCTTGCTTCAACCGTCCAAAGATGTGAACCCTAGTATGTAGAAGCCTTTAAATAGATCAAAATTGGATCACGAGCCAACGTCGCTAGCGCTCAACGCCCCAACTAAGGGCAACCAGGCGTGACTACAAAGAGACTGGCCCTCAATGCCCTGGCTGAGGGCAACCAGGCGTCCTGCGTGACAACCAACGGGTGCTCAGCGCCCTTGGAGAGGGCGCCCAGGCGTGCTTACGAGGTGAGTGGTGCTCAACACCCCGAATGGGGGCAACCATGAGCCCTTGCGAGACTTCTGACGCTAAGGGCCCCTAAAGACAACAATCAAGCGTGGCTACGTGACAACCAGCGCCCAGGGCCTTAGAAAAGGGCAACCAGATGCCTTATGGGCTTTCTTTAGCCTTCTTTCATGCTTCTTTCCTAGTGCTTTTGTTGTCCCTCCTGGGTTCCAACTCCTCGATACTTTTTCTCCTATTCCAATCATACCAATAACCTACAAAATTGAGGGAATTAGTGATCAAAATCATAAAGTATAACCTCTCTTCACTTATTTATCAAATTCAACTAAAACAAGAGTTTAAGCAAGTTTCAAAGTCAAAAAAGGTTATTTTAGTATCAAAATAATATCATAAATAAAGGTAAATTCAACCGTTATCACTGTATGCTTCTTGTATTCTATTAAGTCTGTTAAGTTATTGAAAACTCTTAAATGCTTGTCACAACTAACATAAGGGTCATATTTTTAAATAAGTTGACCAAGCATTTATTATGAGTCGATTGTATTAAATGTGCATTCAATTAAATGTTGTGATTTTTTGTTAGTCTTTTACAACTACAATATGTAATACTATGAATTGACGCTGATTTGAATTTTGTAAGAACTTTTGAGAGAATTAACATTTTCATATCTTTCAAAGAATGTTGTGTGACTTACAGAGAAAAAGAAAAGTTCCAACAACCAGAGATTGACCGTGGTGATTAAGGCTTAAAGGTTTCTTGAGAAGCTAGATTTGCTGGGTTTGACCGTTGGATCTATCTGCACAGAAAGGTGTAATCTGTGTGATCAGGAATTTGCAATCTGTGAAGATTGGCTTGGATTCCCTATGGTGCTTGCAGGAAGAAGAACTGTGTTCTTGACTTTGAGGGTGGCTCAAAGGGTTTGACAGCAGAAGAGGGTGTTCTTGCTGCTTTTTTTTATTGTTTACTGCCTATATTAGATTAGAGGGTTAGAGAGGTGTTTTACATTTTTGACGTGAGGTTTTTATAGTGCATTTGCTTCTTATGGTTGGAAAGACACTAGATGTAGGCTTGGCCGAACCAGTATAAAAACCAGCATTTGAATTCTCTGATCGCTACATTTTTTCATTATAGCCGATTAAACTGTTTGTTTATTCGATTAAGTGAATTCCTGCATTACATATCATTTTACTTGTGATTCAAGAAAAGTGTAAAGGCATCTGATTTTGCGAAAAAAAATTTAAAAGCTTATATCTATATGCATCACCAATTCAAACCCCCCCCCCCTCTCTTGGTGTGTGAACTTAAGTCCTTCTTTTTTAACAATTGGCACTAGAGCTAGTTTTCATAAAATATTTGAAAAATAAATCGATTAATATTTTTTCTTAATTGATTCGATCCTGAAAAATGGCTTTTACTTCTCAAACTTTTGGTGAAGGTGCATCAACAAATAGACCACATCTATTTGGTAATGAGAATTATGCATTTTGGAAAATTAGGATGCAAGTTTTTCTTGAATCTTTGGATAAAGGCATACGGGATGCAACAATCAACGTTCCATATGAGCCCACTCAAATTATAAATGGAAAAATTATTTTGAAAAACTTTTCAGATTGGACTCAGGATGAGAACCGCAAAGCACAATATGATGTTAAAGTAAGAAATGTATTTGCCTATGCACTAACTATGGATGAGTCTTTTAGGGTTTCCCAATGCAAGACTGCAAAAGAGATGTGGGAAGTTCTTGAAGTGACACATGAAGGCACTGAAGAAGTAAAGCGTGCTAGGAAGAACTCCCTTGTGCAAGAATTCGAGTTATTCAGGATGAAATGCTAGAGAGACTATATATAAGGTGCAGAAAAGATTTACACACATTGTAAATCACTTGATGGCTCTTGGCAAAGTGTTTGATAAAGAAGATATCAACATCAAAATCCTGAAGAGTCTTAACAGAACTTGGCAGCCAAAGGAAACTGCTATCTCATAATCTAAAGATTCATCTAACATGAATATGGCAACCTTTTTGGCAAGCTTAGGGAGCATGAGTTAGAACTTGGAAGGCTGAGAGAGGAAGAAAAAATTGAAGAAAAGAAATCAATTTCCCTCAAAGCCTCAAAGAAGACTGAATCTGAAGGTGAATCAGATGCAGAAGTATCAAAAAAAGAGATCATCAACATGGTGGTAAGAAAATTTAATAAGTTCATGAAAAATAGAAATTTTGATATTGATATTGTAGGTGCTTCAAGAGGAAGGAAGAGTTCAAAAATCAACATGGTGTAATGCTATGAATGTGGATAGGAAGGCCACATAAAGCCTGACTATCTAGACTTGAAAAATAGTCAGAAAGCAACCACCAAGGACCCTTAGGACAAAAACAGTGATGGTACCGGAGGGGGTATTTTTCGAAGAGTATAGCGCAGCGGAATTAACAACTCAGAGAGCGGAATGCGTGTTCGATCACAATTAAAAATAATTTGGTCCTTTTAGTAAAAATAATTTTCTTTCAGAAAATTAATCAAACAGTTGATATACGTAAAATAATATGAGTGTAGAGAATAGAAAAATCACACAGATATTTTTATCCTGGTTCGATTCAACAGAATCTACGTCCAGTTGTTAATCACTATAAATAGTGATTAACAGTTCCACTAAAAAAGGTTTAACAGATTACAATCAAATGAACAGGAATAAAATGAAAAGAACCACTCTACCAACTTGAAGAGAACCGCTCCAGCAATCGACCAACGATTCACAAGCTTCTCCTTTCACAAGACCAGGCAGAGCACCTTGCTAACTTGAAGAGAGTCTGCTCCGACTATCGACACACACGATACGCGAGCCTCTCCTTTCACAAGACCAAGCAAGGGAACGATGAACAAAAAGCTCTCTAAGAACGTTCCTCTGACACACAGTGTTCTAAGCTTTCTCAGTTCAAAAACCGTTGCTTTCTAATTTCTCCAAAACAAAATATATAGCCAAGTACACTGAGTGCCAAAGGTCAGCTCCCAACTGCCATGAATAATCGATTATTATAAGTGATAATCGATTATTCAAGTCTGTTATAGGTTTTCAAAAATGTGATAATCGATTATATGAAGTGATAATCGATTATTCAAGTATGACTTGTGATAATCGATTATTGCTTAATCATAATCGATTATTGTAGTTAAAAATGCAAGTTTACAAGGTTTACAAGAATTTCCTACTACATTTAATTTCTACAAATTGCTTTTAACTAATTCTAATATCTTCTGCAACTAAAACTTCTTGTAGCATCATCAAAACAAATTTCTTCAAGATTTACCAATACTCCTTATTGGTAACAAACAGAAAGCAAAGAAAAGCATATATAGCTTGGTGAAACAGTGATGGTGATGATGATTGTAGTGTTGAACAGGAATCAAATTTATGTTTCATGGCAGGCTTTGCAGATTCTGATGATGACAACGATGATGATTTTTTTTAGGTTTAATAGGTTCGGAGGTCCCTATATTTGTGGGTTCGTTTCAATTGGGTCCTCCAATTTTGAAAGTGATCAATTTGGTCCCTAATTTAACAAAATTGAGTCAATAATACCCTTTCCGTTAAATGCAATGGACGACATTAACGTTTTAAACATGTGGTATGTTGAAGCATCCTTCAAATAAAACTGTGCAACCTGCAAATAAAAGGATGCCTCAACATGCTACATGTTTAAAAAGTTAACGTCGTCCATTACATTTAACGGAAAGGGTATTATTGACTCAATTTTGTTAAATCAGGGACCAAATTGATCACTTTCAAAATTGGAGGACCCAATTGAAACGAACCCACAAATATAAGGACCTCCGAACCTATTAAACCTTTTTTTTATTACTCTTAGTAAACTTGTTACAAATGTTTGCTTCTATTGCAATACAATTGGTCACAATGTTAGAAATTGTTACTATAGAAAGGTTGGAGTTCCGAAAGGAAAATATAAATGGATTCCTAAGGAACAACCTCATGCAACTAACAAGAAAGAACCCAAGTTTGTGTGGGTACCTGCATCAAAACCATTAAGTTGTTTTGTAGGGAAGTAGTTGTTATTGTAGCAGAAACAAAGCTCAAGGATGAACTACAATTGCAACAAATCTTAAGTTCTTGAGTATCTACAATGTGGTAACTGTATCAATCTATTTTCCATACATTCATGTATGATAAATGTTAGTATGAATAATTGTCAAATGCATGATTGATGAATGTTTGTGTGATTGATTTGTTTGAGTGAAAATCCATTAACACGATTTTTAATCGATTGTATTATGAATAGAGTCGATTATGTTATGTGTATGTGTATCTCTATTTTTGGAAATACTCTGTAAAACACAGTTGATTATGAAATTAACAAAATCGATTATTTCTTTATTATGGGCTTTGTATGCTCTTGAAAAATTAAAAGGGCCAATACTAAAATTTTGTTTCACGCCTTTATAAACATTTGATTTGATAAATTTGTGTGCTACGTGATTGCCTTAAAATTGTGAAACACCAAACCCTTTTCTAAGCCAAGAAGTCTCTATAATTCTTCGAGATTTGTCATGGTCGCTTCATCTTCTCGACCTAGAAGGTGCCATGCCCCTTTGGTCAGAGAAGCAAATCCATTCAGCTGGTTTAGCGACGATGAACAACAAATTGACTTCATATGCTAGAGGGGGGCTTCAAGGAAGTAATCAGGCACAAATGCCTAAGCATCGACTTCTTTCGTATTGAAGGATTTATGTTTCAAGAATGGCTAGTCCACCATTAGTACAAAAATCGCGTACAACGTCGAATATTTTGAGCTTTTAACAACGAATTCACGAACGACGTCATATCAAGAGACGTTAAATTCATGTCGAATTTAAAAAATTCGACATTAAATTAACGTCGAATTTTTTCAATATACGACATTAACTTAACGTCGAATTTTATCAATATACGACATTAATCAATTTTTTTTTGTTTTTTTAATTAATTGTGATCCTTTTTTACAACTCTACGAGACCTGAAAAGCAGAAAAACAACAAATTTCAGTCTTTTATATTTTATAAAGCATGAACTATGAACGTGTACTGTAGTATCAACAACAAACAACAATAACCAACAACAAACAAGTTCAACAAAAAAGAACAAACAAGTTCAACAAATAAGTTCTTAAAAATGAAAACGGAAACTAACTTTCAAAAGGTGTGTTCGTCGGAATAAAGTATCATCACCAGTGAGAGAGAAAGCAGAATGCGCCTATAAAGGACAAGAGCACGAAAATAATCGGTCAAAACAAACGAAAATCATACCTAAAGTGGTTAATTAACATGCATTTGTATAAAATGAAAGAAAGGTTACATGTGATGGTCGTCAAACTTCGTTCGAGAAAAGTTTGAGCAGAGAATAGGGTCTCGCGCGCTAAGATAAAGTGAATGAATTTTCAATCTCCCGCTCAAATTTTTATTGAATTCACTAACCTTTTGACGTCAAAGGCTTGGGCATTCGATGTTTTATATTTTTTTATGTTGAATTACAATTTTAAACGACGTTTAATAATTGCATTTATTTACAAAAATGCCACCGATCATTTTTAATGTTGGTTATTCAGTGATTGGATGTTGAACGCGTGATGTTATACGTTGTTTTCGCACTAGTGCACTATGGACTAACAAAGTTTGTTGAACTCGAAGGAGACTATTATCCAAATCTGGTGAAAGTGTTTGATGCACACTTAAAGAAAGAAATAAATTGTCTTCTATCCAAGGTAAAGGGTGTAACTATTTGCATTGATGAAGTAGTATGGAGGTTTGTTGTTGAATTTCAATCAGGAGGATATAAATCATATCATGGCATATCGGGTCTCAACAAGACTGATATCTACAACAACTACTTAAGGAATCCATACATTGTAAGAAATTATGATTCTTTTAGTATTGATCATCTAAGCAAGGAGAACAAGATGTGTGCATCTGTGATCACTTGGATTTTTCTTCCAAGGAGTGAAAATCAAACTACACTAACTGTAGAGGATGTGTATCTATTACATGAACTAAGAACCAAGATTCAGACAAATTGAACTTTTGTAATCAGTTATCGCATGAATAGGGCAGCCAGGCAGAAATAATACTATCTACCATATGTCGTATTCATAAGCAGGATTGTAAGGTTTCATGATGTGGACATCACAAATGAAGTGACCATTTGCTGCAACAAGAAGAATGAAATTGAAAAATTGTTTCTAGATCATATGGGTCTTAGAAAAATTGAAGAAGGCTGGATATTCAAGGATAAATACTATCCGGGTACTGATGGTGTTACCTCTATCAACATTGACGCATCAAAATATAAATTCAAACCTCAAACATGATTTGAGAAGTTTGTGGTTGAAAGGTTTAGAAGACTTGATGATAAAATATCAATGCTTCAAAGATCCTTATGTGAACTACATTGAAAAATGGATTATGCACTGAGGATAAATGCTTTTGGTGGCACCTCTGAAGATGATTCTCAAAGTGAAAAGAACAGTGCAGATAAGAAGATTGTAGAGTCATCTGAATCAGAATAAGGGTCTTAAGGTCATAGTTTTGAGTCATGATTTTGTTTCTGTTTCGTTGTTATTTTTGTTTTATTGGCTTGTTTTATAGTGATTAGCACTAATTGCCAGATATTTAGGTGTGTTTTGTTTCCATATCATTATAATCACTTCTTATTATATGAATGAAATGGAAGTTAATTTCAGTTTAAATCAATCTGCGTTTGATAATTACATCTGTGATTGATTGTATGAAAATAATGTACAAAATCGATTAACCTGTGTGTATGTATGCAATTTGATCATTTTAAGGTTACATTCACATTATTGCATATTCATAACAGTGTTAATTATTGTACTGCATTAATGCTAAAAAGCTTGATTTGGAAAAGCCTGAAAGGTTATGTAGGAACAATACTTGCTGTCAGAGATCAAATGGAAAATCAACATTATTGTACAATAAAGGAATTCGATTATGATGATATTCAAATCGATTGAGTTTCTTCATTGGGCTCGAAGTTTCCAAACTTATGATATCTTATAGCTTTAAACGTTATTTGACTATCTGTTGAATGTGTATTCATCTTATATCTCTGTCTTTATCCGCTGTGTATATGATTAATGAGATCATAAGAGATTAAATTGTTTTGATAATTCATCATGTATCAATCTGATCAAACATGAAGTGAAAAAATTTGATCTGATAGATTGCTTGAATATGCTTTTATATGCTCTAATACTTACTCTGATATGTCTGCATTATGTATTTGTGTTTTGAAGAATAATACATGCATAATGACAGGGGGATCATTGCATATTGAAGTTCACATGTTTTCATTAAGGGGGAGAAAACATAAATGTCATGTGATTGTCATTGATAGGGGGAGCTTTTAGATCATTTTGTTACTATAACTTATGCATCTTTATTTGATTGATTATCAATGTTTCAATTACTAATTGTATATCTTTTTTTATAATGCCCAAAGGGGGAGAATTTGATGTAATTGGAAAATTTGATATAATCTATGATTGTGAATGTGTGTACGAACATGGTTTTATTAAGGCTTAATACCATTATTGGTCCCAATTTTTGTTGGCTATGTTCGAAATGGTCCTAATTTTTTTTTATGTTCAATGTAGTCCTAAAGATTGTAATTTGTGTTCAATTCCTTTTTGCAAATGCCATTTAAATCATTAACGGCCAAATGTCCAACACTGCAATTAGAGAGCGAAATGGTCATGTATTGGCTGATGTGGAATCCTTAAGGCATCGGTGGATTTATGATATGGAGAACACAGTCAAAGCTTTGAAAACACAATTTTAGAAACAAGAACAAAGCTTCTAAAAGGAATTCCCAAACTAGAAATCCCAATTTCAAGATCAAAAAACCTAAATTCCCAATTCGCAATTTCAGAAACCCTAACTATTGCCACCACCTACAGGGGAAGACAAGAGAAAACCCAATTCAAAAGGGCGATGTCGTCACAGCCCTCGCCATCTTCATGAACTCAGAATCGCAAGATCTTCACACAGAAACTGAAACCCCCAATATCAGAATAAAAAACAAGAACAGAAAACCCCAAAACCAAAAAAAACGAAACAAAGAACAACGCCTCCCTTTCCCGCAAGACGAACCAGAAAAGAAGAAGAGGAAGGAAGCCTTCATCCTTGCGCCACGAACGAAAACAGAGAGAAGGAGAGTTTTCTTAAATCGTCGAACTAGAATAGGGGGAAGAGGGAGAAAAAAAGGGTCTCCTTGCGCGACAAAGGAGCCTACCCAGATTGCACCTTCACAGTGTTGTTGCCTCCTTCGAACAAACGGGGTCACGAGTTCTTCATTAAGGGCCTAAAGCCACACTGCGAGTTACAAGTCCAGATTCTTGCCACTACAAAGACACGAACAACGAAAGCTCTCACCCCCAATCTGAGTTTTGATTTGAGAAGAGTAATTTCAATATTTAGTGTTTGTTAGATTAGTCTGAGCTAAGGATTCATAACTTAACAAAAGGAGAAGGAAAATAACTAGGATTTAGGAAACTAAATTTTAGGGCTTAATCCTAATATATTAATTAGGATTTCGAATTTAATAAATAGTTAAAAATTTTAAAAAGTGTTATTTACTAAAAGAAACCCTATGCCATGTTAGATGAATCCACCTCACTATGCCTGAAAGAGTCCACGTCAGCGAAACACATGACATCTCATACACTAATTACAGTGCTGGACATTTGGTTGTTAACGATTTAAATGACGTTTGCAAAAAGGACTAAATTGAACACAAATTACGATCTTTAGGACTACATTGAACAGAAAAAAAAATTGGGACCATTTCAAACATGGCCAACCAAAATTGGGACCAATAATGGTATTAAGCCTTTTATTAATCATGGTTGTGCATAATTAAAAAAGGGGAGATTGTTGAGATTGTTGATAAGGGGAGCACAGGTTTAGCTAAACCCACACAATCTCAGTCATAACTGTGTTTTTGATGATGACAACACATAATTAATAATAACATGTGTATACTGTGTTACACATGTTATATGCTTTTGCTTACTGTGTTATATATGTACAAGCATATGTGTGAACATTATTGTGTTGTTTAAAGCATACCACTATGTTTAATATGTGATTTTATATGTTTATGCATAACATAAGTGTTCGAAAATGAAAAACCACAAGCACTTTGATTGAACTTTAATGTGTGGCAAAACAACAGTTTTAAGTCGATTACATTGTGGGATGAATCGATTAAAACTCGTGGGTTTGCACAAACTCTTTTCAAGTCTGCTATGAAATATTTTGAAGAGAAAAGTTTTCAAAAATTATTCTAAATGTTTTTACTTAATCGACTGTATCCTTTTTGTATTCGATTAAGTCTGTTAAGTTTTTGAAAACTGCTAAATGTTTGTCATAATTGACATAACGGTCATATTTTTAAATATGTTGACCAAGCATTTATTATGAGTCGATTGTATTAAATGTCCATTCAATTAAATGTTGTGATTGTTGTTAGTCTGTTATAACTCCAAAGTGTATTCAACTAGATTAATAACTAAATAGATTAAAATGCATATGATGTGTGTAATACTATAAATTGATGCTGATTTGAATTTTTGTAAGAACTTTTGAGAGAATTAACATTTTCATATCTTTCAGAGAACGTTGTGTGTCTTATAGAGAAAAAGAAAAGCTCCAAGAACCAGAGATTGATTGTGGTGATCAAGGCTTAAAGGTTTCTTGAGAAGCAAGATTTCCTAGGTTTGAACGTCTAATCTATCTGCACAGAAAGGTGTAATCTGTGTGATCAGGAATTTGCAATCTATGAAGATTGGCTTGGATCCCTTGCGTGCTTGTAGGAAGAAGAATTGTGTTCTTGACTTTAAGGGTGTGCTCAAAGGGTTTGACAGCAGAAGAGGGTGTTCTTGTTGCGTGTTTGTATTGTTTACTGCCTATATTAGATTAGAGGGTTAGAGAGGTGTTTTAAATTTTTGGCGTGAGGTTGTTGTAAAAACCTTGATCTTTATTGTGCATTTTCTTCCTATGGTTGGAAGGACACTAGATGTAGGCTTGGCCAAACTAGTATAAAAACCAGTGTTTGAATTCTCTGATCCCTACACTTTTTCATTATAGTTGATTAAATTGTTTGTGTATTCGATTAAGTGAATTGCTGCATTACATATCATTTTACTTGGGATTCAAGAGAAGCATAAAAACATCTTACTTTGCTAAAAAGTTTTTTAAAGTTTATATCTTTGCACATTACTAATTCACCCTCCCTCTTGGTGTGAGAACTTAAGCCATTCTTTTTTAACACTTGCACATATTCCTTGGCTTGACTCTTGTTGATAATTCTTGATTGATATACATGCTTGGAAGTGATAAAGGAAATTTTGTTCTTGAGCCTCTCTAGCCAAATAAGCCTACCTTGTTTCATTAGTACAAAACCAACATTTTACGTCGTTCACTTTTGGCTTTTAATGACGAATTCGAGACCGACGTCATAACGGGTGATGTAAATTTTATGTCGAGTATTACTGGGCGACGTAACTAGGACAATTTGACGTCGAGTGGATTGAGAATTGACGTAATCCTAACGTCGATTTTGTGCAACGACGTGAGGTTACGTCCTTTCGTAAAGAGAATGACGTCCAATTTTTGAATAAATATTTATATTTATAGTAAGATTTGTCGTCTAATGTACGAGGGAAGTGACGTAAAGTTAACGTTGTTACTAAAGGTAACAGATGTAAAGTTAACGTTGTTACTAAAGGTAACAGATGTAATGTTCACGTCGAAGTTCAACGAGGACGTCAATTTTTGAGTAATATTTGAATAAATATTTATATTTAAAGGAATATTTGACGTCAAGGATAAGGTGAAGGACGTAAGGTTAACGTCGAACTTGTCGATATGTGACGTTACTGTCGCTGTATGAACATCGAAAGTGTATACTTCGACGTTACCTTTAGTGTTTTTTTTTTAAATTTGATTCGGTTTAGCTCATTTAACCAAACCTGAAATACAGAAACTAGTTTTCCAATTCATATATATTCACAGAATTAATTAATTTAAATCATGCTATCATCAATTTATCAATTCCAATTAAATAGTAAAACTAAAAGCGCTAATTGTAAGGTCCTGAAAATTATGGGCTAGGAGGTCCTATTTTCTAAGGCAGCCAGGCCCAAAGGGCTAAAGGCACCAAGACCTTAGGAGGGGTTTCCTCTTTTTCCCAACTCTGAACCTATTTCCATTTTCCCTTTCTCTCTCTAAAACTCAGTTCCACTTCTCTTCTCCTTGCTCTGACTTCTCTCTACTTTTCCACCACTTTCCACCGTTTAAATTTCAAATAGGTGGTGTCCTTTTTCTCACGGAGTTGAGAGCTTCCATCCTATCAGATTAGATTTTCATTTGGACGGGTAAGTCAAATTCTCAACTTTCTGGATATTAGGGCATGCAACTTTACTGGTTGCATGGAGCTCATTTTGATTCTCTGTTTATTCGAGCTCTAAGAGCTATGTTCTATCACCAATTTGGT
>NW_025910048.1:0-15451 GCF_018835915.1 Vigna umbellata
TTTAAGCTCTGTGGAAAAAGTATGACCACACGACCAAGGTCAGTGCCGGAAACGAAACAGTCAAGAGCCTGATTTCGAAATTATACTGTCATCTAGTCCAAAAATATTTTTTAAAGGTTAACACAACGTTTTATCGCTCTCGCATCGTCCTTGTCAAACCCTTTCCTCTTTCGTAAATATGTGTGAAGGTTTCGGCACTGTGGATCGCACGCATCGTCCTGTGGCTAAAACCTTTTCTTCCTCATTTCTCAATAATTACAAAATATGTTTTAAAGGTTAAGCACACGTGTGATCGCTCGCATCGTCCTTGTGCTAAAACCTTTTCTCTTTCTTAAATAAAAATACCAAAAAAATATAAAATCTACAAAAACTATAAATATTAATACTGTCAAACAACAAACAGTCTTGCTCCCCAGAACTACGTGATCCTTGATTCTCCATCAAAAGTGGAGATACGTAGGAGCAAGGCCAGTCCTTGTCATTTCATTTCCCAAAATCCAATTTATCCATAATCCTTTTTTTTGCAACAAAACAAATTCGCAAACAATTTTCAAATAAATTTCCAAGCAAGCCGTTTTCTAAAGAACTAGGAACCCGTGATTTTCTCATGTCGTAATGAGACTACGTAGGAGCAAGTCAATCTTGTCGGGCCCAAAAACTAAAAAAGTTTTGTTTCTTTAGAATTTTATTTTTAAGGTGAAGTGTAACATTTTGAAAACCACAGCATATTCCATCTTTTAGTTTAAATGTACTGCCTTAGGGCAGGCGTTTGTAGGTGCTACTACCTCCCTACCCGTACGACTCCCGAACCAAGAATCTCAGTTTCGCAGACCATGCCTTATCATTTTATGGTTTTTCCGTAGTTTTCCATAATAAACTATGGTGGCGACTCCAAATCTCTTTTTCTAAACCCGTTTCTTTTTCGGATCGTCGTCCCGTCGCGATCCCGGTTGCGACAACGTGTTCTAAAGATAGGGTTTTATTAAAAATTTAGATTTTTTTTAATTGGTCCTCAAAACTCTCGAATCATTCAAAAAAAACCAGAACCGCTGCCTCAATCTCGCAAAAATAGGTTTGATTATGTGCTTCAGCTTCCTATCCCATCCTTCTTTTAAGCTCGACGATTTTGCTGCAGGGAAGGCAATCAGAGACCATGGGAAGCTCTCGAGACCATGTTTTAAGCTCCTCCGATGAGAGAGCTTCAGAGTTTTTGGAGGACTCCTTTTTGGAAGAGCGTTTCTTACCTTTGGTGGCAGCGACAATGGGTTGGGGAGGGAGGTAGAGACGACGGTAAGGGTTACAGAGAGTTTGAGTAAGTCGAAGCGGTTGTGGTTTGGGGTTTTGTGGTTGTCGTCTTTGTTGGATTTTGTGGTGGGAATTCGGGAGAAGACGGAAGGGTAATAAGGGGATTTTGGAGGGTTTCTGAATTTGGGGTTTAGGAGAAATGAGGATGAAGAATAACGAAGAAAGCAATGTGAAGCCATGGAACACTATAATGCCACAAATTCTAACAATTGAGATCCATAGTGTATATATTCATATTCAATCCAATGAATAAAACATGTCGAAATCACCCTCGCACTAGCCAAAGTCGTTGCCGCCACCGTGAAGCATCTTCATAGGAGCACCACCTCGTGCAAGCCGTGACGCAGAAGGGCCCTAATGCCGCCACCACCTCGTGCCTCATCACCTTCGTCTAGTGAGTTCGTCTTCTCGTAGGAAGTTCCAGAAACAAACCACAGAATCGCAGCGCCTCCATTCAAACCTGTAACCAAGGACAACACAGAAGATCCAAGAAAAGCCCCAAATCAAAACCCTAAGTCGCGATCTTCAATTCCCATGTCAATTCACCCAGAATCGTGAACAACTTTGGAATGTCTTCTCTGAATCGAGATTCACACCTATAGTTAGCGACACAAACGCAACAAACGCAAGCAAGATCGCGCTATACCTTCTTATGTAATTAAGGAATACGTTAGGACACACAAGTAAATTTTGACACGTAACCACTAATTACTGCCAGATCATCACTCATTAACGCCGTTTGGTTATATTTAACGGAAGGGACTAATTTGACTTAAAATTTTAAAAGAGAAGACCTATTTCAAACACTTTTAAAATGAGGGATTAAATTGAGATTTGTCAACCAAACTGGGGACAAAATTGGCTATTAAACCTAAAAATAAAAAATAACTTTTAATTATGCTATTCATAACTTAAAATTAATTTTTAATTTCACAATTTGAAAATAAATTTTTTCTTTAGAAGATAATTTTCAGATAAATCAACTAGAATAAAAAAATGATTAATTTCTAATTTTTTGAATACCACATAACCGGATACCAAACCGCTTCACCATCACACCTTTCTCCATTCACCTTTTTTTAATATTTTGTTTCTCGGTAAAATTTTATTTGTAGGGTTATTATTTTTTAATTTTACCCATTCATAACCTATTTCACTAATAACCTATTCTAGGTAAAATACTTTTCTTTCATTTTAACATTATATTTCTTCCTTTATTAGGGGTCATCCGTTGGAAGATGTCACCTCCGTTTATTAGGGGTCATCCGTTGGAAGATGTCACCTCCGTTGATGTATATTTCCTCACGCTGGTTGATGCTCTGGACGCTCCTCGATATTCCTCCACACCACGGCGGCGACGCTCCTTCACACCACGGCGGCAAATATAAATTGGGAAGAAAAAGGAATGGAAGTGCGAAAGGTGGGAGGTGAAACGAAAATGAGGAAAGTAGAAGAGAGTTTCGGGTGGGTGCTGGGAAAGTAAAATTACGGTTTCAAATTATTTAAAATAGGATAAAAGTAAAAATTTTTTTAACTTGAGGATATAATTGTATTTAAAATAATGTGGAGAGGTGGAGGAAATATAGGGTGGTGGTGGAGGGAGCAACACCTATATCTTTTTTATAAGACAAGATCCAATGTCTTTATTTTTGAAACCGATACTAAATAGAAATTCACATCGAACTAAGCATTTAAGCCTATTTATTAATAATAATAATAATAATACTTGATTGATCCTCTCATAATCTTCTATTTATAAAAATAAATTGATACAAGAGTAGATGATAATTAGGGTAACCTTAGACACAATATAATCATGATAGGGTAACCTAGACACAATATAATCATGATAAATAGGATAACCTAGACACAATATAATCCTGATAAATAGGGTAACCTAGACACAATATAATCATGATAAATAGGATAATCCTAAACACAATATAATCATGATAAATAGGATAAATATTCTAACACTCCCCCTCAAGCTGGAGCATACAACTTGTATGTGTCATGCTTGGAATAAATAAACTCAGTCCAACAAAATCAACTTGTCTAAAATGTCGAGGCAATAAACGTGGTAACTCTGCTTCGAATAAGATCTAGATATGCTTCAGACCATCAAGAAAGAATGTCTATAAACCAAATTGAACTCACAAACCAGCATAAGCAAAGAGACTCCTCATAAGCTTATGAAGAATAATATTGGACAACCACGAAACTTCATCTAGCACCATGAACCTTCAAGTAGGATGACTTTGACAGAGTTGATTTCCATCAAAAGTGAATGATGAGTGGTAGACAACGAGCCATCACTGACTGATGAGGCCTGTAGTGGCTGAAAGCGACAAAACTACAGGGAGTGCCATCTTTGACTAATTGGGGCCTGCAGTGGCTGAAAGCAGGACTTTCATATTTGACTAGTTGGGGCCTCTGACTAGTGGCTCGAAACATACTCCCCTCACTGCAGGGACTAAATTGTCATTATTGACTGATGGGGTCGGTAGGGACTAAATTGTCATCACTGACTGATGAAGCCTGCAGGGACTAAATTGCCATCACTGACTGATAGAGCCTGTAGTGGCTGGAAACATACTCCCCTCCTTGCAGGGACTAAATTGCCATTACTGACTGATGGGGCCTGTAGGGACTAAATTGTCATCACTGACTGATGGAGCCTGTAGGGACTAAATTGTCATCACTAACTAACGAGGTGATGGCTGGAAGCGACAAAACTGCAACGACTATCATCACTGACTTATGGGGCATGCAGTGGCTGGAAACATATTGCAATGGCTGAAAACATACTCCCCTCACGACAAACGACGAAAATGACGATGCGCCAATGACAAATCATGAAGGTGGAAGATCATAATGGTCTCCTTTATTCATCAAAGGATCCAAAAACAGATCTGACAAGGAACTGGTGAAATTGTTTGACTAAGATTCTGAATCTTGCCAGAAATAGACTCCCCTCATGCCATGAGAACCTCACATTTATGACTTTGGTGTTGAAATTCCTTGGTGTTAACATGCTAATAGCACTGACTCTCCTTGGAGACTTGTAAATAAATGACACAAAGCCATCAGGAACATTACAATATGCAAAGCTAAACACACGTTAAAGAGGCTAAGGAACAATGCTGAAACAAAGAATATTTTTTTTCTTTTGGTCCAGCGAGAAAAATGGCAGCGACAACCAAGGATGGGTCGCGCTCCTCGATGCGCACAAAACCCATAACTTCACCAGAGAAAACGAGACGACAGCGGCGACGAAGGTTGAACAGATGTGGCGCATGTGGTGGTGCTTGGATGAGAACTAGCCCTCGACACAGGCATGGTTTACTATGGCTCAAGGAGGCGATCCAGATCCATTGGTTGTCAGACTAAACTGTGGCGGTGGTCGGTGGCGGGCATTAGCGGACAACGTCGGAATGATATTAAATAGAGGTTGATGGTGACAAACTTATGTGGACAACTCCTCGTAGTGGAAAAATAGTGCCAAGTGGACAATGACAAACGACGCCAGACAACAACAAATTACACCAGACAGCGGCAAACAGTGCTAGACGATTGCGGACAACAATTAGGGTTTGGAGACTATATAGAAACTACAACATGATTGCTCATTGAGGTATTTAAGAAAAGATGAAATTTTTAAGGCCGCCGGTGGCGGCGCTGCCACCTGCGGCAACAAAGACAGAGTAGGAAGAGACTCAGACAACGTGCTCTGATACTAACTTAACATTAAAAAGAAATAATTATTGAGGTAACCTAAAAACAATATAATCATAATAAATAGGGTAACCTAGACACAATATAATCATGATAAATAGAATAATCCTAAACAGAATATAATCATGATAAATAGGGTAGTTTTCTAACAATCATAATAATAATAATAATAATAATAATAATAATAATAATAATAATAATAATAATAATAATAATAATAATAATAATAATAATAATAATCATAATCATAATCATAATCATAACAACAATAATAATAACAATAATAATACAAATAATAATAATAATAATAATAATAAATAACAATAATAATAATAATAAAAATCATAATAATAATTAGTTAATTTTGAAACACCACTAATTATTTTAAATTTATAAAATAAAAAATATATTTTAAAAATTAATTATATATTAATACTAATTTTACCTTTAATAAATATATATTATTTGGCTTTAATAATATATGTAACAGTTCAATTACATCAATAGAATTCAAACAAAATTAATAAAAATAAAATTTTCTACTAAAACTTTAATTATAATTATTTATTACATTAAAAATAAAATATATTAATGTTGATGGTACTAAATCGATTATTTATCTTTAAAAAAATTATATTTAAAGAAATTAAAATAAAATTATATTTAAATTTTAAAAATATAATTAAAAATACACCATTATATATATATATATATATATGTAGTCTTTCTAGTACAACCATTTTTTTCTTCCAACCTTAAACTTCTTTTCAGGAGACCCAACCATTATTATTATTATTATTTTTTAATTATCATTATTATTATTATTATTGTAAGACCCTGTTGGTAGATTCATTTGAAAATTTGATCTAAATAAGAATCTTGTCTTTTGAATAAAATAACTCGATTATAATATTGTTTAATTAGCCCTAATTTAGTATAGTGAAATAAAGGTCTAATAATTATGTTTTATGCCATATCGAACTTAATTGAATCAAGTTATAATTAAAATAAAAATAATAAGGAGAAGAAGAAATAAGCGAAAAGCAATAAGTTAGATAAATATTAAGAGGTTACTTAATTAGCAAACTAAGCTTGGTTCAGTGGAAAGGGTGATGTAATGGTTTGTGTGTAGCTTGTGTGCCTTCATTTCGAATCCTTAGTACAAAACTGGTTTTCTTTTTTAATTTTGTATTTCATTTTTGGCATCAGATTTAGTTTTTGGGCTTTTATTTCTTTCTCTCTGGTGTTTTTTTATTTGCTCTTCTTTTTCTTTGCATTATATTGGGTATCTTGGTCTGCAATGGTTGTTTGAATTATGAGATTTTATGTTTGTCTTGCTTTGTAATTTCTTTCTGTGGGATGTCTTGATAAATGTAACATCCCAATAAATAGTAATTACTATTAATCAGAACTAATCACATTTACAGAAAATACAGTGCAGTCTCAGCATAATTAACAGCTGCTTCAAAATAAAACAGCATGTTCAGCAAATTACAGTATTCAGAAATCCATAAAAGGTACAAAACCAGTTACTGAACAAACGTTCTGCAGAAATATACAGTCAACGTCCCAAAATGCTATACAGAAAGACTAACTACTACTAATACTGTATGAACAGCGCTGCAAAACTATACACAGAACTATCAAAAATACAGCACTGAAAAGTGACTAATGCTATTACAGAAACGGGTCGCTACTGCTCAGCTTTAACTTCAACTTCCACAAGGTTGGCATCCTCCAAATTTTCTTCTTCCAGTATAGTTTCAAGGGGTGCCTCACCATCTGCTCACATCCACAACGGATGATCATTGCATTGACAAGACGGACATACAGAAACAGTAGACAACACAAGGAAATTGCAAGGGTAAGCTTAGGTAATTTAATTCAATAAAATCAACATAATTTAACTTATAAAATAAGTCATGCAGTTCATACAATATTAAACACATATCCCAGCATACAGTAACTCATTCAAATTCTCATAATTAAAGACTGTCCGGACTGTATGATGCCATGTATCTACAGGCGTTCTTGCACCCGGGTGGTGTAGTAACTGGAACATCCATCAGCTGCCACCCGAGGTTAACCCTATCAGTCCAAAGTACTCAATAGGACTAGGGCCTCCTGCCATTCCCACGCATGACCTACTCCCCTCTACATGAGGATGAGCACTCACGGAATATCAGGATGAACAGCCATCAGCAGCTTTACCATGGTCATACTACACTACTTCTCATATTCACATCATGGAGACGTTCCTCCTTGGAACGCTCTTTCATAATCCAATCCAATAAATCCATTCCAAATACCATTCGCACATATTCACAATTTCTCTTATTCAAATTTTCATTCTGTGTTCACTCTCTTTATTTTAAAGAACGTTCATCACTCAATAAATAGGGACGAACATATTACAGTACTCAAACGTCCACGTTTCTGAACAAAAGAAACGTACCATTTATCAACTTAACTACATTACAACACTTAATAATTTGAAGAAAACTGATCTGAGAAGAGATGGGTAATACTTAGAAAAATCTTAAATATAAAGACTCCAGGTAGAATCCAAAGGATAAAGCCAATAAGAAATATTTAGATAAACAATCAAATATAATTGAATTCAGAAAACAACACTGCCAGTCAAAGACCGAACGTTAATTAACAATTTGAACGAACGCCATATACGTTCGCTCACGAAGCAATAATAAGACGAGCGTTCAATTATAAAAGCAAACACTGCTCAGGACGAACGCCAGGTCAATGACCGAGCACCAAACTTGAAGAAAACGCACATAGGAAACCGAATGCTGCATGGAGGAAAACGCCCGCAACCAACGCAATGGAACGAACCAGTTCAGTATCAGACCGAACGCTAACTGGACGAACGCTCAATCTAAGATTGAGGTTCATTTGGACGAACGCTCAGTATAATACTAAGCGCCACTTTATGACGAACGCTGGTAAACAAAACCGAGCGTCCTAACTATACTTCACTTTATATTTTAATGTTGTGACCCGCTAGGCTAAGCGAACGCTCACGCTAACTCTTGACACCAAGTACGCTCGTTCTCGATCAGGTCCTTTCCAAATGAAAGAGTCCTTATTCTAAGTGATATGTCCAGGGAAAACCGAACAGGTATAGACCGTCGATGCGACGCGTACATACATCAATCATATAGAGTATCGATGTTCCAGATTAGGACACTATCTGCACAGTTAGTTAGTTTTTTATCCGAGCTTAATAACTTAGAAGTTTTCTTTGCACCATAAATCTTAACATAAAACATCATATTATATCTCATAAAATACAGAATCTTCATTTTGTCAGTTTCCAACATATCATCACCACAACATATAGGTTACAAATCATTATTCATTCCAAACATTATCTGGAGAAATCATCAACAGTACAAATCATGACTCTCATCACTGCATTAATTTACACCACATTTCCTGAATACATCCATTTCAAATCTGCTCATTCAACGCATATCCAATTCCAATATTGCAATACATTTCAGACATCCAGCACCGATATTACTGTCATACAGATCAAAACATATATTAAATTTGTAAATTACTAAAGCTCCATTATCGGTCAAGCAGTGACTCAGTTGCGTAAGGTTTTCTCTCGGTCAATAACGCTTTCTAACCAATGAATCCCTCCACGATTTTCACTAAATCTAAGATACCAAAAAGGACATCAGATTCAAACCTATAACCCATGCATGCAACCAGGATTTGGTTCTCATGAACTAAAACAGACAAGTGCAGGGACGAGAACTTACCAGTTCAGTTCTCAGTTTGGTTCGGATCAGAATAACGCTCACGGTGCATGATTGAAGGTTGTCTACGGTCTCTGAAGTAGCATCAGAGACGTGTAGCTGAGGTTATTTAGAGAGAAGATGAAAGAGTGCAAGAGAAATGGCGAGGAGAAGATGGAAGTCAGGAATTCGGTGAAGGAAGAAGAAAGTGCATGAAAGGAAGAGGAAGAGTTTTCAGGAAATATTTTTCTCTCCCTCGGCAAAGGTTGAGCAGTTACTCAACTGCCACTGGTTTCCACTACAGCTTTAGAAGCTTCCAACAGTGACAGTGACCATTATCGGCAGTACAGTGCATGCACGAGAAAGAGAGAAAGAGAGTGGATTTTGACGTGGGCAAGGTCAGTAATTAAAATGTGATCAGAGATAGGATTAGTGTTTATTATTTTCAGGTTTCACAGATGTCTTGTAGACAGTATAATAGAATTACACCTTTCGGATATATTAAATGGAAAGTAAGGGGTAGGTATTATATCTACGTATATATATATATATATAATTATATATATATATATATATATATATATTGAGTTCTAAATTTTGAGGTTACAAAATAAGAATTTAGTAATTTTGGCGGATATGTATTTTTTGTTTGGTGTGTAAATGTCTGGAAGTTTAAATGTAGTTATATCAATGTTTGGAGGATTGGGTACTGTTAGAGGATAAATTTAAAGTAGGAAATATGTCATGGTGTGAATTAAGCTTGGAAGGAGAACTGGAGATATAAACAGGTGTATAAAGGAGGATAAGAGAAATCTTAGGGCAGTTGGGCCTTATGTTGAGGCAGCCAGGCCCAAAAGACTAAGGACACTAAGATCTTAGGAGGAACTTTTAAAAAATCTGAGTTCCTTATTTCAGCTTTTCCACTCTCTGTCTCTAAAACTTAGACTCACTTTTCTTCATTTCGACGGGTAAGTCGTTTTCCCTTCTCCTCCACTGGTTTTGGAACCTAGGGCATGCCACTTTATTGGTTGCATGCAGTTGGTAGCTTGTCCTTTTGTTTTCTCTGTCCATCCCAGCTCTAAGAGCGGTTTCCATCACATTTTTGGTGGTTGTAGAGCATTGTTTAAGTCCTTGTTGGTTAGAGCATTCTAGAAGATTGTACTGCTCAACTCTAAGATAAGGGGAGTTTCCTCGTTTACTTGTATGAGAGAGGAGATTTACAACCGTGAATATTACTTCAGATTTTAGTTGGTTTACATAAAAGATTAAAGAATTATACTAAATTCATTATTATCGAGTTGGAATTGTTTAAGGACTATTTCAAGGTTTATATAATTTTTTTTACGTGAATTATGTTATATATTGAAATTATTAAGGTTTAATATATTAATTGATTTTCATATTTGAGACATGACAGATTTTACCTATTGATGCAAAATTTTTAAATTTTGTGTATTTTTGTAACATCCAAGTTTTCAGGGGCGTTAGCATAGTAATTTTCAATAAAAAAAAATTAACAAATAACCACCTTATTATTAATTAGGGGTACTTTATAAAATTGGAGGTACTGCATAGGGAAATGCTGCAGGGTGAAACACCCAGAAAATAGAGAGGGAGAAGGAAAGAAAGGCGGGTTCAGTTGGTTGAGGTCGTCACCACCGCGAAGCACCATGTGGAGGTTAAGGTCACCTCGAATCTCTCATCTCGTGAGTCTCTCTTTCTCTCTTTATCTCGTTTTCGTAATCGCCTCCATTTTCATTAGCGTGGCTTCATTCATCAGGTTGGTAGATTGAGTCAAATTAACGTAGTAAGTGATGTGAAGGTGCAGCAGTATCGTTGCTGTCAAACTCTAGTGTCGCCTCCTCCATCGAGTTTGCAACAGGTTTGTATCTGTTCATTGTTCGTAGTTTGTTACCGCACATGCTATATAAATCTAATCGTAGTTTCTAAAAGAATGGAGGATTAAAATAAAAATAAAGGGACATTATACTGTCTTTAAAACATAGTCAATATGTGATTTTTGTTACAATTACATACAACAAGTATTAAATAATTTATAACTATTTCTCTCTTCGTAATAAAGAAAACATTTTACTTTCACATGTTGCAAAATGATTTATTGGCATTGTTCAAAATAAATTTGATTTTTTTTCTGAGTTTTTTTATAGCATCTTTATGTTATATCTTCAAAATACATTAATGGTGTATTTTCAATGATTTTTTTCCTTGTCTTCAATCTAAAGTTAAAATTGATTTAATTTGAATTAGAGATTACATTCAAATTAAACCAAATTTATTCTATATTCTATGCCTAATCACAATAATCTTTTTNGAGGATTAAAATAAAAATAAAGGGACATTATACTGTCTTTAAAACATAGTCAATATGTGATTTTTGTTACAATTACATACAACAAGTATTAAATAATTTATAACTATTTCTCTCTTCGTAATAAAGAAAACATTTTACTTTCACATGTTGCAAAATGATTTATTGGCATTGTTCAAAATAAATTTGATTTTTTTTCTGAGTTTTTTTATAGCATCTTTATGTTATATCTTCAAAATACATTAATGGTGTATTTTCAATGATTTTTTTCCTTGTCTTCAATCTAAAGTTAAAATTGATTTAATTTGAATTAGAGATTACATTCAAATTAAACCAAATTTATTCTATATTCTATGCCTAATCACAATAATCTTTTTTTTTTTCCCTCAAATTCAATAAACCTCATCCAAAGATTTGGGCCAAGGCCCAACTTTTTTATTCTATGATATCAAATGCACTGCTAAATTGAATAAACCGTTTCTTCCTGTACTTCCATATATATATATATATATATATATATATATATAAAACAAATTTTAATGGTTTCAGATTGTATATTTTAAAATTAAAAAATATCTCTTGGATATAACTCAACTTCCGAATTATATATTCTGAAAATAAATTTTCTTAAAAGAAAATTCTATATTGTAAAATCTAAAAATTAAAAATAACTTTTACATATGCAAATAAAAAGTAACAAGTAAAAGTAGTTAGCAAAATGCATAATCCAGAAGTCATTCGACTTTTTGAAATTAGACGATCTCAGACTTTTCTTTTTTGAGATTTAAAAATTATTAATGAATTATACAATCTTAAATATTTTTTAATTTCCCAAAATAATTTTTAAATTGTATGTAATTCAAAAACAGTAAAATTGAAATTTTCTTTATAAAGAGGTGCAGTAAGAAATGCCAATGCCAAATCTTTCCATTTCATGTGTGTAAACTTTTCAATAAAATTCCTTATAGAGAAATAAAATAAAAAGAAAAGATTATTTAATTTTTTGATTATGAATTAAATTTAATTCTATCATGATTTAAATGGAATTTTGAGAACATATGCATAAACTTACTTTAATAGGAAAACTACATTATTATACTTTTCTTCTTTGAATACTTAATAAAAAAAATCTATTCAAACAGCACTTACTTCACTATGTTGACACGAGAAATGTACAACACTCACATATATTATTTAATACATTAACTTTTAAATAAATAAAGAACTTTTGGTTAAAATTTAATATAAAAATTTACTTCTAAAATGGCATAAACATTACATTTACAAGTTCATGAACCATATGTTTCATAAGTCTGTTTTTTTTTTTTCACTGTGTCAAATGTAGAATTTTTTCCTCTTTGATGTTAGATTTGAATGTAGGAAGTTATATTCTAGTTTATTAGTTTCATATTTAAGGTATGCAAGAATTTTAAATATTTTTTTAACAAATAATACGGTATACTTTGAATTAATGTCAATTGTTTTTGACTATTATTGAAATTAAAAAGTTAATTATACATTAATGTTATTTTCTTAATAAATATATGTAATCATTATTAAACACTAAACTTGTACTTAATCATATTAATTATAAATAAAGTTTACAAAAATTAACAAAATTAAAATTATATCTTAAAAGTAAAATTCTTTTCATTATACTAAGAATAAAATCAATTAATGTTTACTACTAAACCATTATTTACTCTTAGTTTATTAATGCAAAGTCACATTATATCCCACTCATTTTCAGACAATAGAGTCTGAATGGATTGAATATTTAGAATCATTATGAGGTTTAGAAAGAAAAGTAAATAAATCCAAAATAAAGTAGGATATCTGAGAGAGATGATAACTAAAATAGGTCCAGAAATAAAATCCAAATAAACCCAAGTTAATCTCTTCTCAAGGATCGGAAATACCACATCAACTAAAATTCCCTTTTTAACATATCAGGACTCACAAATATAAATTTTTTTATGTCATAATAAAATAAAATAACAAATATTTTAAATTTAAGGACATTAAATAAGTTGAACTTTTATTTAATATATTTTACATGACAAAATTTGTAAGGAAATCTGTAAAAAAAAAAAAAAGAGTATATAAAAATACTGAATTTAGTATAACACACAACAGCCATGCTGTTTGAACACAGTGAGACAACACAAATTGAGAGAACCGAAAGCAAAAGATAGAAGTTTAAAACATCACTAAAATACATATAACATTGTTGTGGAAGAGCTTTTAAAGACTGTTGAATTCATTGTGCAGAGTGATCCTTCTTGTTGAAAATGGACACGATATAATGAATGAGCAGTCTCCATAAGCTGAAGCTGACAGTTAAAAGAGAAGAACTAAGAAATGAATTGAAAATGAATGAAGTAATGAATGAATGCATATATTTATATATAGAGAGAGAAGTGTAGAACCTTATGGTAATTTTGTGAGGAGAAGAAGACGATGATGATTCTGATTATTCGGGAGGAGGATAATTGAGATCAGGAAGAGACTCTCTTCCATAGTTCACTCTCTTCTTCCAACAATAATAACAATGTTATAGTTATAGATAAATGAATAAGATATGATTATAAGTAAATGAATAGAATAAAACCTTATCATCATGATGATGAGGAGAAGAAGAAAATTCTGATTCTTCAGGAGGAGAAAGGCAATTGAGATCAAGAATAGGTCTTCTTGCATTCTTTCTCATCTTTCTGTAATAACGACCTCATATACTTTTGAGCCTTATATACAGAGAGGATGGTAGCTGTTACCGCTTTAAATAATTTTCAGATTCCATTTGGAAACTGAAGGTCTGTACTTTCAAAAGATTCAATAGTGATGAAACAAAAACTATTAAAATATTAAAATAATTTAATATTATTTCTCATCTTTCATCTTTCTCATCTTTCTGTCCTTTATTTTATTTATTTATAACTTAAAAAAAATATTAAAATAATTTAAATATTTTATTTAAAATTATTAACTATATATTAGCTATAATTATAATATTATAACTATAAAAATTATTTTAATAATAATATATTATTATCATAATTATAATATTACTATTATAGAAAATACATTTTTTAATAATATAATACTTATATTCAATTCTAATAATACTTTTTAATATAAATTTAATTATTATAATCAATATCTAATTATGATCATTTTTATAATATTTTTATATAAATATTAAGTAAAGGGGAGAAATATGTTTATAACATATTTTATATATAATAATATAAAGAAATATGACTACAATAATATTATAACATACTATTTAAGAAATTAATTGTAATATTATTGAAGTTATATTTCTTTATATAATTTTAATTTTATTACAATAATATTAGTTATAAATACTAATTATATAAAAATTTATAACTTTTAATAATATTATGATAACATAAGAATAATGTATACTATGACCACCGGATCAACCATAGGTCGATCAGTCAATCCTTTCAATCTCATATAAAACAATTAGTTTATCGGTCAATCAATCCTTTCAATCCCATATGAAACAATTGGTTTATAAGTCGTTCAATCCTTTCAATCTGATATAAAACAATTACGTTCATAAGTACAAAAAAGGATTATAAAAAGGATAAGAAGCAGCAACCAAAGTGATCTATAAAAGAAATCAAGAAAACTCTAGGAATATAAATCAATCATAAAGCTTGTTGAAGAGGAGTTAAGATCCAAGCTACCTTACAAGTTAAACGAGTGATTCAAAACTAAGATATGAAAAATTAAATATGAGTCACCTTCTTTAACTTAACATCAAAATTATTCTATATAATGTCATAACTATCTAAAAACATAGGAACATATTAAAATGGAAGTTTGATAAGTTATCTTTTTACTAGCACTTCTATAAAATTAGAAAATTTAATGCATGAAAGAATATCTCTATAGCTTAGTACGGTTATTTGGAAAATTATACTAAAGTGTTCCAAACAACTTAGGAGGATCTGGTTGACATGAAATCAATAGTAAACTTCTAAGGTAAACGTTAGAATAATAATTCTCTATAAAGAAGATTATAGCAATTAATTAGGATAATAAAATCCTTAAAAAATTAACATTAAAACATCCTTCCATTAAGTAATAGAAAACCTTCTATATATATATATTTTATCATTGTGACGTTTGGGCTTGCAACACTCGCCACAATAGCACTCAAACTGCCACAAATCTTTTACATTCAATTAATACTATATATTTTTTTAAATATAAAAAATAACTATTTTTGATAAACACTTTATCTTTATATTATATGTCAAATAAATGTATTAGTGTATTATTATTT
>NW_025910050.1:0-93543 GCF_018835915.1 Vigna umbellata
GATATATACCTCCTCTCTGCTTCACTCCTGCTGCGAATGGAACAACGATCACAGTTCATTCATGTTGTTGCATTATAAACGGATCTCTGATGATGTTTCTCATGTCCGTGATCTAATTTTGGGTTCTCCTGTCATACCCAACTTTACTTTACTTGTTCTGCTCGTTTTGGCGTATACCGAGGCAAACCGTCACTGATACGTCCCCCTCATACTGATGATCCTCTGTTTATGGCTGCTCAACGTGATGATCGAAGTCCGGTCTCCGCAAGGCCAAGTAAAGACTCACAAATGGTGGACCATTGTGGCAAGTTAGTGCCCACAAAAAAAAAAATTGATATGTTATGCTCTGCCATGGACGTCCTCCTCGCCTGTACACATGGCAAATCTTGATCCACCCTCCTCCCGATCACCGTCTGCAGACCATCCTCTCTCTCTATATCGTAGACAAACCACTGCAATCTTTAACGAATTTCTCAAATTGCTATTGATGATCATCAGTCACTCTGGTTTCCACTACATCTGCATCTGTTGCACGTACAGTACACTTTTGTTGGTCTAAACTCCATCCCTTGGACCTTGGTCCTTGACTCAGGCGCCACCGATCATATCACTGGTAACAAGTCTTGTTTTCTTCCTTGTCATGGTCCAAATAATTTACCCTCAGTAACAATGGCTGATGGGTCTAGAGTCTCATCTCATGGTATTGGTACTGTTAATATTTTTCCATCCATATCCATTGATCATGTACTTTATGTCCCTGGTCTCCCTTCACTTATTGTCCATTAGTCTTTTAACTCGTACTCTTAATTGTGTTATTTCATTTACTAAAGATTCTGTTTTGGTTGCAGGACCGGAGTTCGAAACACATGATTGGCACAGGATGTGAGTCTCATGCCTTTATCATCTCCGCCCTTCTCCACATGTTGGCGTTGTCATGGAGTCACCATCCCTTCTTCATGCTCAGTTCGGTCATCCCAGTCTTGCCAAACTACAACAACTTGTCCCGAGGTTGTCCACTTTATCAAGTTTGTCGTGTGAGTCTTGTCAGTTAGGGAAGCATATATTCGTAGTTTCCTCTTTCCTCGTAGTGTCTCACAACGGGCGTCGTCTCCTTTTTCATTGGTTTCATTCTGAATTTTGGGGACCTATTCTGTTAAGTCCATTTTAGGTTTTCAGTATTTGTTTACCTTTATTGATGACTATTCCAGATGTACTTTGGTTTGTTTTTAATGAAGAATCGTTCTGAGTTGTTTTCTATTTTTCAAATCTTTTTCAATGAAATAAAACACAATTTGGGGTTTCTATTCGAAATTACGTAGTGGATAATGGCCGTGAATACCTTTCTCACCGCTTAACAGTTTATGGCTTCTCATGGCATTCTTCACCAAACCTCATGTGCTATACCCTCAACAAATGGGTGGCTGAGCGCAAGAATAGACAACCTTATTGAAAAACACTCGTACACTCTTATTCAATGGTCAGTACCCTCCGTTTTTGGGGTGATGCAGTTCTCACAGCATGTTATCTTATCAACCGCATGCCATCTTCCGTCCTAGATAACAAAATCCCTCATCTATCTTATTTCCTCAAGACCCTCTGCATCCATTACCTCTTCGAGTTTTTGGGTCTACATGTTTTGTTCATGATTTTAGTCCTGGTCTTGATAAGTTATCCCTAGGTCTCACAAATTGTCCTTCTGTCTTCTAGGATTCCACGGTCACAAAAGGGCTATAAGTGTTTTTCTTTTCCCCCTTCCCTCAATCGTCATTTTATCTCTGCTGCTGTGTCCTTTTGATGATCTTCTTTTTACTTTTCACATCTATCTTCTATTTCTGTACCTCTCCCTGTTACTGTTGATATTTCTCTTATATGTGATCCTCCTGGTGATGCTCCACCCATTTTGTCTTCTCCTTCTTTAGACTCTCCTTCACCACAGGATCATCCTTCACCTCCACCCCTTCAGGTTTATAGTCGCCGTAATCGTCTCCCTCATGACTCACTCCGGTGCCCGCCTCATGTGTCTCCTCCGGCTCCAGCACTGAGTCTGACTTGCCTATTGCCCTCCGTAAAGGTATACGCTCTAAACCGTCACGCCTTCACCCCATTAACTGTTCTTAATTACAACAGATTATCTCATCTTTTTTATACTTGTCTCTCATCCATTTCTTCTGTGTCAATTCCCAAATCTGTTGAGTGATGCCTTAACTCATCCTGGTTGGCGTCAAGCTATGATGGATAATTAGTGCTTTACAGGAAGTGGAACTTGGGAGCTGGTCCAATTCCATCGGAAAGTCTGTTGTTGTTGCAGGTGGGTGTATGCTATCAAGGTTGGTCTGATGGCACGATTGATCGTCTGAAAAGCTCGACTGGTTGCCAAAGGCACCACAGATTTTGGTTTGGATTATGGTATACTTTTCTCCAGTGGCAAAAATGACCTCTGTCCTCGCCTCTTCATTGCCATGGCCGCTCTTCGCCATGGCCTCTTTACCAACTTGATGTCAAAAATGCTTTCCTCCCTCCAATGTGATATTGCATGAAGAAATTATATGGAGCAACCGCCTGGCTTTGTTGCTCAGGGGGAGTCATCTGGATTGGTATGTCGTCTTCTTCGCAAATCCTTATATGGCCTAAAACGTCTCCTCGGACTTGGTTTGGTAAATTCAGTTGTGTTGTTGTTCACAATTTGGTATGTCTCGTAGTGGAGGCGGATCATTCAGTGTTCTATCGCCACTCGAGTGCTGGATTATCTACTTAATAGTGTATGTCGATGATATTGTTCTCACAAGGAAGCGACTATCTTTGGCATCTCTCAGATAAACAACACCTTGTCATCATTTTTCAAACCAAATATCTTGGCAAAACTTCGGTACTTTTTGGGTATTGAAGTCACAATCCAATGATGGTATTGTCATATCTCAGAGGAAAGTATGCGTTAGACATCTTGGAGGAAACAGGGTTATGAACTGTAAATCTGTTGAGACACCTATGGACCCTAACATCAAACTCCCCAATCAGGGGAGCCTTTCTCAATCCTGAACAGTACAGAAAGACTAGTTGGTAAATTAAACTATCTTAACTGTTACCGTCCCCTGACATTTCTTTTTCGCAGTTAGTGGTGGTGAGTCAATTTTTAAACTCCCCATGTGAGACCATTGGATGCAGTTGTTCGCATACTGAAGTATATTAAAAGATCACCTGGAAAAGGTTTGCTATATGGCCCTAACAACGATAACAAAAATTGTTTGTTATTCAGATGCTGATTGGGCTGGTTCCCCTTCTGATAGGAGGTCTACTTCTGGATATTGTGTCTCTATTGGTAGCAACCTGATATCTTGGAAAAGTAAGAAGCAAAGTGTTGTGGCAAGGTCTAGTGCAGAAGCAAATATAGAGCTATGGCATCAGCTACTTGCGAGCTTGTGTGGCTAAACAATTGCTTAGTGAATTGAAATGTGGAGATCGTCACTCACATTATACTTATATGTGATAATCAAGCTGTCTCTCCATATTAGCTCTAACCCTGTCTTCCATGAGAGAAACCAAACACCTTGAAGTTGATTGTCATTTCATTCGAAAAAAATCATATCCGGAGATTCAAGACTGAGTTTGTTAACTCACAAACCAGTTGGCAGACATATTCACTAATCCTTACAGGACCTAGAATTGATTATCTTTGTAACACCTG
Source organism: Vigna umbellata (assembly GCF_018835915.1). The sequence continues at coordinate 3,683 of NW_025910050.1, forward strand.
GAACATATGATTTATATGCTCCAGCTTGAGGGGGAGTGTTAGATGTTAAGATGTGTGTTTCTGTTATTTGGGCTTAGTCTATTATGTATTAAGGGCATTGGCCATATCTTACAATATAAATAAATTACCCTATGTGTATGCAACACACACAAGGGATATTCTCTCCCAATCTTCTCTATTTCTCATACCCTCCATCGTAATCTTGATTGCCTCCAGTCTTCCCTCCGTATCTCTCTCCATTCTCGCTAACGTGCCCAATTTGGATCCGATAGTTTCTTGATCCTTCACCCCCACTTCGAAACGGCAAGTCGGACCAATTGTTAGGTTCCTGGGTTTGGAACCTAACAAGAACACACTCAAAAAGGTAGAAACAGTAGTGTAAGAATGGGTGTTGCTATTATTCACCGTAAAAGAATCTCTTTACAAGGACTGGGTTTGGGAGCATAACCTCCCTCTAGAGAGCCTAACCTCCCCACTCAGGATGACAAATCCTGTTAGAACTACAATCAAAACAATCCCCCCCACTACAATTGTTTATTTGCTATTTATACAACCAATAACCCCGCTCTTTCTAACTGCTGAGGTAGTTAAGCATTTAATGTTTTATTCTTTCTCTTGTAAACTCTCCATCCCTAACATTTATGCTTCCAATAATATCCACAGGTAAGCTACAAAGAAGACGCTCTACGGGAGAATATTAGTGCATTTATGAACGCTGTATTACTTGCGAAGCCTGCTGGCTTAAAGAAGAGTAAGTAGCACATACGTCCTTATGCTTCCCTTCTCTGGATTTTAGAAAAATAAGATGTCAGATCACAACTGATGACCTATCTCCCCTCCCCACAAACTTATTTACAACAAATTCCATAGCACTTTAAGTTGGTATACACATGATCACAAATTTTATATTCTAAGGTTACTTCGATTATCTTATAATTCTCTTTGTTATACAGCTTCCAAATATGCTGGGTATGTGCTGTCTGTCCATATAAGCAGCACGGTAAGTTCCTATATCTCATTTTTGTTTCAGTTTTTTTGTGTATTTAGATTGAAAGCTACCATTTCATTATTGCATTTCACATTAATGGTACTCAAGGAAACATTGGGTGTGTCCTCCCCTGTTTCCTTCTGAAAATAGAAAGTAAACTAATATTGGCAATATTTTTAGAGTTCAGTATGCAAACCGTCTCCACCTAGTGGGGAAAGGTTTATCTGTTATTGTTTTATGCAAAATATAACATCAGGGATTTTGATTTGCTCGCTGTTTCTCACAAGTCCCCTGTCTCATCTCATCTCATTGTCGACTCCAATGTATTTAGGATGCATTTAGTTGCTCTGATTTAGCCTCTGATAGACAATCAGTAAAACCGTGGTATAGGATTAAGGGGGACATAGTAGTGAAAATTTCCATGTTATTATTTGTTGTAAGGTTGCCTTGAGGAAGTTCAATCGATTTAGAGCAGCAATGCAATCAGATTACCTTTGAAGTTAAAATTGGGTGAAAAATTGAACTGGAGACCTGAGAATTAATGATGGAAATGTTAAAAAGAATGTGGGGTGAAATCTGATATCAAACTTGTGCTCAATTAGATCTCATAATTTTCTTAATGCAAAAAGGTGTATTCCCCTAACATACAGATTCGTGAAATTTCATGATTGCACTGGTTATGTGGGGAGATAGAATTAGTGATTAAGGTATGAGATTTAACTTGTGCTGTGAAGAATCAGCAATGAAAAGTGAAACAAGAGAGGGAGTTATGTAAAACGGGATCAATGAAGATGTAAATTTGCTAGTGTCATCCATTGCACAGTGATTATGCATTTTGTCTCATTCTTGGGGCGTTTAAATTATTTTTTGCTATCCTATGAATGCAGATGGGCCCAGGATTTCCTGTATCAATACAATCATTATCCAAAGCTGCAGATAACTACAAGAAAACGCATGTGGTATGAATCACGTGGATATGTCAAATGTAGGCATTCGACATGAATCCAACTTTAGATGAACATATATCGTAGTGTTTTTGTTCATTACTTTTGATTTTGTAAGCTGTTTAGTGATGTATGTGACAATAAGCGAAAATTTTGACATTGTACGAGCTTGTTGAATTTTCTGGTTATGTATCATTTTCCTCATTGCACCACCGAAAATCTTGGCTTACCAAATTAATTCATTTAAAGCATTACCACACCTAACCCTTTGATTTATTGGTTTGTTTGTTTCTCTTTAAACTAAATTTACTGATCATATGCAAATTGAATTTTATGACAATAGACTTTTTGGGGTTGATGTGTTAAAAGAGTACTATGGTTATATTTTGAAGTGGTTAATTTTTGTATCTTTCCACCACGATCAAAGATCCATATGCAAGTGTTATTTTTTTTAAATGCTTGTTTAGTTTTTAACAAAATGATAATGATACTTTGACAATATTTGTTTGATAACATTTTAATATCATTTACATGTCATTCTGTGGTTGGTTTAAAATTATTTCACAATTAATAGAATGAGACGTAAAAAATGTTAAAATATTGTCAAAAAAGCATAAGAAAACATATCAAAAACATAAGAACACATACCAAATACCGAGGCCATGCCTTGTGCAGCAATTATGGTTCCCAAAATTCAGTTGTATTCCTCAAGGCAAGGGAAGGCCGATGAGAGGAAAAAAAATAGCAAAAAGAAGCAATTCAATAAAGCCACTTTGTTTCATTTCGGCATACGATTTCACATTGTCATTAAGAGTATTTGACTCCATTTTTTTTTGTCAGCGCATACTTTTCTAAGTTTCATTATGATAGTCAACGTGACTATTACATTACAATGGAAGTGACTTGTATATCTTACAACCTCTAAGCATAGGGATGAAAATTTAATTGGATTGTTTGGTTTATACGCAAATATATATTTCATTAAAATGTCTGATGAGAATCTTAAATGTTTAACTCAATTTCTAATCTAAGGCATTGAGAATCCATGCATGTTTTCAAATTTCAACCGTTACTTTATCGCATTAGGCAGCTGCCACATTCATATTTATTCCCTAAGAAAAATACATATGCTAACTTCTGTTATTTGGGTGACTCTTAAAATGGAAAAATTATTCTTGGAAAGCCGAGTTTAATTTTGAAGAATTGACCACCGAGTTCGTGATGAAGATAAAGAGCAGATTCATCTGCAGAAAATAATTGAATGAATACTTCTTGTGAGATCAATGTGCATTAATAAGCTTTTTGACCCTTTGACCAAAGGCTAAATTATCGAAAAGATAATAAACCTAAACCAGATATAGAATTGGTTATTGAATACGTATTTTACGTGAACTTTAATTTTCATTTTTAATGAACAATTGAGATTAATTAAGTTCTAAGTGTAATGTAATCTCTTTCATAGAAATAATTGTAATGTTAATTTTAAATGTGCTCCAGAATAATAATATTTATATTTTCTCTCATTTATCCTCTCATCCCATCATAAATAAATTTTACAATTTCATAATAGATAGTTTTTATTTATTTTGAAATTTTTTTTATTTATTTAGTAGATTATTATTTTTAATTAAAAAAAGTAGTTAAATTTACAGAAAAACAATTAAATTTTAAATATTACTTAAATTTAAATAAAATGGTAACTTGAAAATTAAAAGAGGAAAAAAAAGTATAGAAAAAAAGGAGAATCCCTTTATAATTAATATATATATATATATATATATATATATATATATATATATATTATTTCTTTTTAGTTTCGTAATATTTTTTCATATCTTTAAATTGTTTGACTTATTTTATATTTACAAAATTTATCCAGATCTCAAAAATAATTTTTTCTTTTATTATAATTTTGATTATATTTTTTTTGTACGATTATGTTTAAATAGCATAATATCAATTTCAATAAATTAAATAATTTTTACGTCTTAACTATTTTTACTATTTTTAATATTATTATTTATTATTTATTGTTTTAGATGAGAATGTTATACTTTTAGTTTCAAGTGTTTAATTTCCATAAATTCTTCATAATATAAATTAATTATTTTTTATAATTTATTTTTTGTTAAAATAATATTAATTATATCTCGACAGTTCAACAAGTTTAGTATTTGGAAAATTTTCTCAAAATCTTTAATGTTCTTTTAATCTTATCATTACCCCATTATACATTTTTTTTCCTTTAGAGTTTCATCCAATAGTAGATCAACTAGTTCAACATTTGGAAAATTTTCTCAAATCTTTAATGTTCTTTTAATCTTATCATTACCCCCATTATACATTTTTTTTCCTTTGGAGTTTCATTCAATAGTATTTCAAATCGTTTATAGGACACCTATTTTATTATTTTTTAATATTTTTTATTTTTTATTTATTTTTATCATGTATGTTTTGATGACTTTTACATAATTAATTTTATTTTCTAAGTGTAAAATCCCAAACTTTTAATAATATTCATACTATTATAAGATTCATCACATATTTAATAAACTAGAACAATTAAACATAATGCATACATGAAATTCTTACAATTATCCAAATATAACTATAATAGTAATATAAAAAAAAAAAGTCCAACAAATTCTTTTACACTTAAGAACTAAAGTGCACTCAAAAGTTTATCAAAAGAATATATTTATATATTCTCATATATATATATATATATATATATATATAACCAACAAAAGAAGAAGTTCTAAACTAATTCTCTACTCCATCTCTACCACTTGAAAGTTAATCCAGAGAAGATTTCTCATGTGCTCACATTATAAAGATGATCATTACAAACAGGAGAACAAATAAACACAAAACATAGAGAAAATGGTAAGCTAATGTTATCAAAGAATACACATATAATCATTTACAAACATCAATTTATAATTTAATCATCAATAACTAACAATTTTTTACACATCCAACTATTTTGCTGTAGATTGACCATCCGGAAACATGTATTGATATCGAACTATAGGGGTTCTACCCTAGAGGGGGTGCAACAACAACTCATCCTCATCAACTACTACACTCAAAGGTTAATGCGTCAAATATCTATGGCCAAAACAAATCACCATTAGACTAAGGACTTCCTACTACTCTCCACGACATAACTATCTTTCTCTTCTTGATACTAGAAGTTATTGAGAGTGTCAGAATAACCCCTAATCCCTAGCATCCTATATCAATACATACACTTATACACAACTATCTTAAAAATTTCTCCTTGAAATCCTTATAACATCATATGCTATTTCACATTCACAAGTCATTTCATATCAACTTTGAATCAAAACTCATATATGCAATATCCATTTTACCTTCACTACAATGTCTAATATAAGCAATGTAGACATCCACGCATCACATCTTAACAAACATACCTTAAAGAGTGTACCAAAAACAATTACAAGAAATTTATATGACAAATCAAAGAATCAAAAGACTCTAGAATCAAAAGGAATATCAAAAAGAAAATTCCATGCAAAACACATGGCGTTGAGTGGCACATCCTTGCTACCGAGTGCCAATCTCCGTGCAACTTTGGTGCCTGAGCGCTACCTACATGCAGTTAAGTGCAAAACCTTATGACTTTTACCATACTAGAAGACTAGGAAGTCACATACGAAAAGAATGCTCACATGCATGGAAGGAAACGTACAACTCGAGAAAATAGTAAAAACTAACTTACTCTTTAAAGCAAACTGATCGGAAGACCTTGCAAACACTTCTTGATCTTCAAAAGGATAACTCAAAAGTTAGAACTTGAAGATAGAAGGGAGACGATACTCGATGAAAGACTTCTAGAGACATGGTAGGTGTTTTGAGTAATGAGACTTCTTAACGAAATTTTTATTAATACCTTTTTGTTTTTAATATTAAAATAACATGGTCTCGTTATTTAAACACTTTATCAACTCCTAAGACTTCTTATATGTTGTTTTATAATCTTGGAAAAATTTAGAAGTCCATATTCACATGTTATTTTACTTTTTTCTAGAGTTACTTGTTTCCACAAGGGCAACATTAACTCAAGAGTCAAATTGCCAATTTTTGAAAAGGTTTTCATAGAATATGGAATGACAATTGATTTGAAAGAGAAATTAATTTTTGAAGATTGCACAATGATTGGAAAAGAATTAAAGAATTTGAAACCTTCCCTTTTAGGTTCCATCGTCTTTGAAAGAATATGAATTGCCATCAAAAACAATTTCTCCTTTTCTCTCTTCTCTCTTTCTTGCCTTTCTCTCTTCTTTTCTTCTTCCCTTCTCTCTCTTTCTCTTCTCTCTTCTTTTTTTCTTTTCTCTTCTTCTTTCTCTTTCTTTTCTTCTTCTCTTGTATCTTATTCTCTTCTTCTCTCTTCTTCTTTTCTTCTCTCTTCTCTTATTCTTTTCTACTTTCTTCTCTTTTCTCTTTTTCTTCTCTCTCTCTTCTTTCTTCTCTTCATCTTTTCGCACTTTCTCTCTTCTTTCTTCCTCTTCTTTTCTCTCAAACTCTCTTACTCTTTTCTTATCCTTAAGTTCCTTAAGTCTAGCTCCAAACTCAATTTCTCTAGGAAGAAAACCATGATCGTTTAAACTCAAGAAATATTTTTCCCTTTTCAATACTTTCTCTCATTAGTTCTAGGTTTCTTTTAATGATTGGAGGCACAAACTTCCTTCTCGTGCAAGCTTTTAATTCATACCAATTATCAATGGTGAATTTTCTACCTTTATTAACCCAATATTGTCTTTCATCCCACCACTCAGTTGCATGCTTTTCTAACTTAAAGAGATATAAACTAAGAACATGAGATTCACTCTCTCTAGAAATAAAAATGGAATCATAAGATTTAGATTCACTTATTCTAGTAATGAAAGGATGCTTTTTATCAATTTCTTTTTCCCAAGCTAGGTATGTTAATGCACCTATATCTTTACCAAAGAATGAAAGATTCCTAGCTTGATTAAACATCTCATTATCAATCCTAGATGACCTAGATGATCTATATGAACTATAATACATCATCTTTGTTTCTAAAAGTTTTTCTAATCTAAAGGATTACAAGATTCACACTTAGACAAATTCTAGGTAAGAAAGGTGAGCCAAAGGGCTGCTTAAGTACAAGGTCTTACCTTGTCAGAAATGTCTTAGACTAACTAAATACTCCATAAATTAAAATTACCTTTAAAATCAAAGGATACGACTCACAAACAAATACAAACAATCAAAACTAGACTCCTAATTTGCGGACTCTAATGACCCCTAAACGTGAAACACAAAAATTGAAGCAATCAAGATGAAGTTCTACTCCTATGGTGAGGCTTGTAGCTTTGGCTAACAAGACACACTCACCATGCCAAATCTAAATCAACAATCAAGAAAAGTTCTCAAGAATTGAAAGAGCCCCAAAGACTCTTCTAAAGCACTTTCACTTTTAAAGGCCTTTTACAAATGATGAATAAAACCATACAGAAAGGCGCAAGGCTAACACAAGCTTATTACAGACCAATTTGAACAAATCAAATACAAAAGAAAATAAAGCTATGGTACTGTCTTGTTCCACTTCTGCAGGATGATCCACATGAGCAAATGTTGCTTTCACTCTCTCTTGATCTAATTCAGGAAGCTGGCTGTCCAAACCCTTTCTTTCGGCTTGAGCAATTAAAACAATGAAAAGGTCCTCTTTGCTTTCAAACTGTTCCAAGAACACTACACAGATAACTCACACCAATTCAACGGATCATGCAATCCAACAATGAACAATTTAAAACCAAAGCAATTTAAATAGTCAGAAGCAATTAAACTAGATAACTCTCTTCAGTTTTGTTAGAAATGATGAGCCTAGTTTCTCAACACTAAGAGGGGAGGAGGGGGGGGGGGTTGAATTGATGGTTTATAAAAACTTATGCTTTTTAAATCTTTTTGAGAAATCAAAATGATCTTTAAACTTTCTTGGGTTGTAAGTAAATGCGCATGCAAAGAAAGTAAAGAGATAAGGAAAGAAAATCAAACTCAAGATTTTTATCTTGGTTTGGCCTCAATGCCTACATCCAGTCACTCTTCCAATCAATCTTAGATTGAAGAGTATTTCACTATAATTATAAGAGAATTACAACAAAGATTTTACAAAGCTCTCTCAAATGTAAACACCTTTCCCACTCTTAATCAAATATAGAACAAAATACACCAGCACACACAAACCACCAGTCCTTGTTGCAGAAACCCTTTGAGAATCCCTCTCAAAGTCCAAGAGCTCCTCACTCTTCTTCCTATCGCTTACGACCAGGGAAACAACAAATCAAAGATTGTAGAAAATTCTTTTGATCAAACCAGATACACCTAAGTAGTGCGAATGTGATCAGCCAATGCAATCCACTAATTTATTCTCAAGAATGTCTCAAGATTCTTCAAATTCTTCACGTTCTTAATTCTTGGAGCGTATTTGTAACCTGTAAAGCTTTTCTTAGAGAAAGTATCAGATATAACAATGTGAGAATGATCAATTCTTTTTGCATTGCAAGCAATGCGTCAATATATAGTTTTTATCAGTTCAGACGCAAAACAATCGATTATGTTACTTATGTAATCGGTTACATAATAAAAAATCAAATGTAACATAAATACAGTTAACTCAGCTCTTAATTGAATGCTCAATTAATGTAATCGATTTGCATTTAATGCTGGTCAAACATATTTAAAAAATATGACCGTTATAGTAGTTAGGACTAACATGAAATCAGTTTTCAAAAGATAACACACTTAATTGATTACATAAAGTGTGTAATCGATTAAGCTTAACACTTAAACAATTTTTGAAAACTTTCTTCTTCAAAAGTCATCACAACACTTATGAAAATGATATGTGCAAAGGCACGAGTTTTAATCAATTTAACAACTAATGTAATTGATTTAAAACTAACTGTTTTGCCACAATTTAAAAATGAAGTTGTTTGATGAACTTAATTGATTACAACAATAATGTAATCGATTATTTTATTTAGATATGCTTTTGTGCTTATGGTTTTCTTTACATAAACATACAGTATGCATACAAAGATATAAACACATCATAATCACAATAGTATGCAGAATCACAGTATGTTAGCAAATGCATTTAATCATCAATACACATTCATATAACCACATATGTATCAAACACAGAATAACATATTTCTATTGTGTTAGGACAACATCTATGTGTTGTTACTATCAGTGTGTTGTCATCATCAAAAACAAATACTGTAGGGATTGGGTTCATCACACATATTGCTCTCCCTATCAACAAGTTCAGATGACTGCTTCTAGCCTGCTTCAACTAGATGTTATTGTCTTCAGAGTGTACAACTCAACCTACAAACTTAATGAGAACGACATTTTCCACTTCCTAGCTCATCTACCAAGTTCAAAAAAATCTTATTAACTCAAAATCAGCATTCAACAAGTTCAATTAAACCATGAAATCAACAATCAGATTTAAAACAGTTAGGATACCAATGATTCAACAAACAATTTATAAAATGAATGCAACAGAATGCAATAATCATATTTAATGCAATAAAGCTTTCTCTTTTGGTCAAATGGGTTACATCCCAGCTTAAGCAATCTACATAATGAACAGTCAAAAATCAATTTAATAAAATCTAAATTCTCTCTTTCAAATGCTAATGAATTTAGGCTAAATCAGCCTTACTAAACTCATTACACTTAGGGTTCTCTTTAAAAAAACTTAAAGCACTCAAAATGGAAAGGTTTGGAAGGGAGATTCGCCCTTGGAAGTTCAAAGCTGAAGAATATTTCGGACCACCACCTAAGATGCTACCAAGCACACAAACCTTTCTTTCAAATTCCATAAATCCAGAGTAAATCAACTTCTCAATAAAGAAATGGCTAGGCTAAGGCAATCAAAAGCTAGAGACAAAACAGGACAACCACAAACAATAACAACACATAAGATCTACTACTTAAGACAACTCTAGATCAGATTAAAAAATCAATTAAGGCTCAATTAAGATCAGATGAACAAAACTCTCATGGATTGAGACAAAACCAGGAAAGTCAACCAAGACAAGCAAGAAAAAGGCAATTTAGAATAGTTGGCGCACAAATAGAATCCTAAGAACATAACTAGATCAGATATTTAAAGCAATAAAAGACAAACAAGAAGTTGCTGAGATGCTTAAGAAAAAGTCAGATTAGGGTGCATCAGTTTTCAGATTTGAACTTGCACTGGTCTTTCAACTTTTTAGAATGATTTAAATGTTGCTTTTGAATTGTTTATTTTACATACCACACATGAACCAAGCTTTTGCTGCAAGTTTACACAAATGTAGATGCACCATACAGACCTCAGAAATAAGTAATCAAACCAACAACTTGTTATCAACAAAAGATCTAAATATGGTGGTTTGGAGAGTGAAAACACGCAAGGCTGTTAACTGAAGATTCTTTGCCATGAACATGTTTAAATCAGTGAAATGAACTTGTGATCACAACTAATTGATGCTAAACAACAGGGTTTTTAAGATTCACTTATCCAGATCCAATTATATGTCAATTTAAACAACTCCACCAACCAATTTTAGATATAATGGGTCAAATGACTTCTGGACACCTAATTGGTCTCAAAAATAGTTTAGAAAACTTGAATAAGACACTATGAAATGATTACAAGATGTTCAGCCATGGACTAAATGCCAAACAGATTTAAAACAATAAAACTAGACTCAAACTAGGAATGTGCAGATCGGCCAACTACATATGAAACAACTCTGCTGTGATTTTTACTTAGCAACCAAGCTTATGCTTGAGCATATCATCGCTTGTATAGTTTGCTATTGTTACTAATCATTTTACACATTGCAATTTCAAATTTAAAGCACAAAACATCGATGAAAACTATATTAAACTAATCTTGTTGCTTTATAACAAATTGCCACTAAGCTATGCCACACAATCATTGCTCTTATGTGTGTAATTGTCTTTCCAAGAAGAAACACCAACAATTGACTCCAAAATGACACTTTAACAAAACACATATGTGCCAAAAATATGAAATTGAATAGACTGACTTTGAAAAAATGAAGTGGAACACCAATGTGTTTTGGCTAATCTGTAATCAAGCTAGACTCACAATCTCACAGCCTTTCTTTGATTGACATATTGCACTCACTCTTCAACACAGTTAATTAGCAGAAGTAGATCAAACCAAAATTATAGAACATGATTAAAACTGCATCAGATTTAGAATGCACATGACTTTGACACATCAAAAATAAATTTATAAATTAAAAGAATTAATCAAACAAAATGAACCGAATAAAATAAGCAATTATAATGACTCAAGACACAAAACAACTCAACACACAATATAGAATTTGGAAACCTATTTGAACAACTCAAATAGATACACAAAAATCACAATTGAACTGAAATCAACCAAGACAATAAACTCAAGATTCAGAGATTAATCGTAAATAGAGAGCATGCACGAATGAAATGCCTCTAATGTGAGAAATGAAAAGCAAAGGAAGATCTGTTGTACGTGTGCGTGAAGGAGGTAGATGTGGCTGATGAAGTGTCGCCACAAAAGATGAAGAAATTAATGAAGGATAGCGTCCGTGTGGAGGAGAGAGGTAAATCAATGGAAGCACAAATGGAAATTTGGAAAATGGAGAAATGGAAGAGTGTGCTTGGAAGGTGGATAGAGATGGATCCCTAAGTTTATTAAGTCTGACTATCAAGGAAGATATAATTCTGGGTTTAAGAAATCTAATTCTCGTTCATCTTAAAAGTGTCAAATACAAGAGAGGAGCTGAGTATTTATAGTAACCCATGCTCCTTGCAAGCTAAGAGACATATACAATAAAATGTAAAATATACGAAAGGAGGACATGAGAAAGGCACGTCAAGCATGATTCCATCACTTGTTTATTATCATCCGACATAGATTGAAGTTTAAAAGATGAAACATTAAGTCTAAATTTAAATTATTATTAGTTTAATATTTTTTATTTGTTTGATTTTGTTCATGTGGTGAATTATAATATTTATTAAGAGATTTCACTACAATTTAGAAAACAAATATTTGTTTTTCTATAATTTTTAAAAATATTTTTTTATTTTTAAATTTATCAACTTTGTTTCATTAACATTTAAAAAGTTAATAAATACTTTAGTTCTCATCAAATTTTATTTATGTGTAACTCTGTAATATTTTATAATTTTTTTCACTTTTATTCAATTGTTATTTGGTAATTATGATTCGAAATATATATAATTATAATTTATTTTATAAATACTTAACATTGAAGAAATGAAAATATGTGTTTTTTTATATTAAGTATTTGATAATATCATTTTTCTGTGTCATATTTTTTATTTTCTTTTAAAAACTAAAAAATATTGAAACCGTAAAAAAGTGAGTATAGATACGGGTATACATACATCACATCTTGCTTTTTGATAACTAATAATCATATAAACATATTCTATAACATTTCACACCTCAATATTCTTAAAACTTATAAAGCATTTTATTTGAAAAAGCACACTTTCGCTCGACGATGACATGGCTTACCCAACAAGCGAGTACTAGATGAAAATTCTTTAAAAATTCGCACAATAAATCTCAAGCTTCCCCAATGACCATGATTATCTGAATTCATTGGATTTTTCTTAAAACCATTTGCCTAGCAAGTGTCTTGCTCACTTATATAATAAAACCACTTCACCAACGAGCCTTACCGTAGCGAATGAGTCACCTGTACTTCTTTGAATTTCATCAATATACTCTCACTCAACGAGTAGATCACTCTCCCAACAAGTGAGGCCTCCCCTAACTCACAGACTTTCATATATTCTGTTGAATCTACATAATCTACAAATGTAAAAAAATTATAACCAAGCTATATATCCAAACTAATTTCGTTACCTTTCATTGTACAAAATTAATCTTTGAATTCAATGATGTCTCACATAATACCATTTAGTCACAAATGGAACATCAATTCCCATTTGCAAAATTAATAAGCAGATTAACATCATAAAAACATATTTTAACATAAACCCTACTCATAGTAATCGCTTAATGTCATTTCACTACATATCTTCCCTTGCCAAAGTAAAAATTCCTAACTCAAAGGTTGCTCCTAAAACTTTAGTTCTCACAAGATGCTCTAAGCAAAGAAAACCCTTTATCAAAGATTAAAACACATCCTCATGACCACAAACAAATAAAGATTCACCTTAAGCTATTTGAGACATATGCATGGATTAGAGAGCCAAATGCCACTCAAAATAGTACACTAACTCAAAAAGGAACAAAAATGAGCTTACTCTATTTTGAATTTTGATTGGTTTAATGTGTAGAGCTATATGAAAGGATACTTCCTACGGTCTCTGATATTTAAATAGATGAAGAATAAGGTAAAAAATCTAAAGAGAAAATTTTAGAAAATGGTTTTAAAGACATGACATTTTTTTATAAAATAAAACTCGATAAATAGAAATTCTATTTACAGTATAACATTTTTAAACAATAAAATAATTGAGTGTCACCTTTTAGAAACCAATACTACTCTTTATTATTCTCTCAATCGTTACATTCTCCCCAACAAGAAACATTTTCATCCAAACAATCCAGTTAGTGGAACAAAACTAAGGATTCAATTGATTTACCATCCCACAATCCTTTACCATACTAATAACCTTGCCTCTGAGCTACTTTGGTATTTGATCAACAATGTAGACCAATCCAATTCCCCCTTCCTAAGGAAAATTCCTTTATATCTAGCACATCCTTTTTTTCTGCTATATTAATAAGATCAATATTATACTTTGCCAGCTAAAAACATTGCAAATTGAACGAATGAGTGGTATAGCATCACCAAACTAATCTTTCAAAAGAAATTGATATGGCCCAATAAACTTAAGAAAAAACTTCTTTGATCTTCACACTCTTCTCATCCCATTGGTAGGAATAACCACTAGAAATGAATGATCCTTCAGACCTTAAATTCCAAAGCCTCATTCTTTTATCTGCATAAGACTCATGGCTACTTTGAGATGCTTTCATCCTCAAACTACTTCCCATTACTTGTTGCAAGTTCTGCCAAAATCTAGGGATAAACCTCGAGTCTATATAACATTATACTAGATGGCACCCCCTGCAAGCTTACCATTTCTTTAATATACATTAGGCCAACTTAGCTATAAACATTTTTTTTCTGTACACTAGCAAGAAGTGGGTACTCTCAGTCAACTTGCGCACAACCACCCACTTAAGATCATGCCCCCTAGCTAACCTTGGCAAGTGGGTAATAAAGTCCATAATAATGATATCCTACTTCTAAACTAAAACTTCCAACTGCTGCAACAAACCATCACGACTTTGATGTTATACCTTTACCTTCTGACACACTTTATACATGAACACAAAGTCTCGACTACATCCTTTTTCATTTCTCACCATTAAACAACTCCTTTAAGTCTTCACATATTTTAGTCATTCCTGAATACATGTTAAAATGAATCATTTTGGTCAACCCTGTTAAAGACAAAATCGTCTATACCCCTAAACACTATCATGTTTTAAAGTTTAACCAAATAACATTAAAATGAAATAATAATTAGAAAATTACTTAGGGTGAAAACACAAGACTTATGATAACTTTTTGGCAAGTGTACCAAATCGTTTCAAGTAATAAAGAGTAAGTTTAGAGTATCGTTCTCCCAAGGGAAATGAGTTACATTATCTAATGAGAATTATTTACCAAAATCAATTTGGTAACAATGGAAATTTGATTCATGCAAGTTAACATAATGGAATTAACAAAATAGTAAAAATTGAAATGGAAAGTTTAAAGCAAGCTTCGTTGGAATTGGGTTTCGTGAATCACATGAAGATAAAACATTGCACATCATATCATTATTTCATTCAAACATTCATATCAAGGCATACTAGTCCTAATCCCTTAGCAACTAGTTCTAAATTCATTTATCAAAGTGATAATCCCTTAGTTAATTTAACATACAATTTGCATTAAGTCAGATGTTAAGAATGACTAAGTTATTCAGTCTATCTCTAGATCCCAAATCACTTAGGTGCTCTATCTATGTCCATGTTCAAAGTTACTTTCCAGTAAGCAGAGATATTCAAATAGCATTATATTTTCATACAATGAAAATAAATTCAAGAAAGAGCATATGAACGAACAACGATATATTGCACATGAATTTTACATCACAGTGAAGTTATTACATCCAATTCAAACGAAAAAGAATTCTAACTACTCTTAGTCATCTAAACAATACACGTTTGAAGCAATCCCTTGCAGAAATGGTATCTTGATATCTTGAAGTAGCCTTTTGGAGTTCCTCTAAAGTTTTTCGTGCCTTCGTCTGTCAGAAGATCCTCTTTTCTATCTGTGTCAACTTTAAAAACCAACTTTCATTTAATTAATTCGCTCAACGCACAACTATGCATGCGTTGAGCGAAAATGTCAAATGATGTCCTTCAACTGGCTCAATTCGTTCAATGCGTAGTGATGGTGCGTTGAGTGAGAAGTTTTCATTTTGGCTGAGCGAATGATGGCTGACACTTAGCAAAAAAGAACTGATATCACTCCAAATAATGTAGAATTTCTTGTACATTTTACTACACAACTTTTCTACTTCTTATTAAACGTTTTCTGTGAGGAAACACATTAATTCATGAATAAGTACAAGTTTGAGCTAATGAATAAGTATGAAAACATGTATTTTTCATACTTATCAACTCCCTGAAACTTGAATTATTTCATGTTCTCATGAAATTACAAAACCAAAACAACATAAACATTTGACATTTTAATAAAATGAATGTGCATACTAGAAAAAGTTACATGAATTCCCTAATATTTCAAATAAGCATGACATGACGCATTCATCAACCTAAAGTTCACTTGTGCATAGAATATGAACAACCAGACCAAAGATTTACATCACTCCAATTTAGTGTTTGTCCTCACATGTGTATCAATAAATTTGTTATAGAACTTTATCAACTTTTACACATCATCTAATTCAAGATTTCACACTGTTAGTTAACTCAAAAGGTCTTTTCAAGGTTAAAGCTTGGCTTCGCTAGAAGAATCATGATTTTTCTTGGATTCAAAGGCACCTCTTAAGAAGAGAACACAAGTATATGCTTCAATTCTCAATTCAGTCATTAAATCCCAATATGTCACTAATTCCATACCATAATGTTTCACAATGCAACCTTCTTTTTCATTTTATGCACCCTTTTGATCAAATATATATATATATATATATATATATATATATATATATATATATATATATATATATATATATATTCTTTTCTTCCCCCAAACTTGAATTCAACCTTACCCTCTTCTAAAGCATATCACATGTTCTCTTCTATGGTGTAAGGTAGGATAAGATATAATAAGCTCAAGGTAGAAGAAAAACTATCAAGGCTTAAAAGGGTTCACAAATGTATCATGATGTATCAAGGTTGGCTATTTGGCCAAGTAGCTGTACAATCAATAAGAACATTACCTTTCTCATCCTTAACCAAAAGCGTGTGTATGTAGAATCACAATCATGTAAAGGTAAACTTTAACTCCCTATCTATTTAATTGAGATGCAGACTAGTCCTGATGACCTTTTGCATGCTAAACCTATGAAACCTCTACCTGATTAAAACAAGTGATATTGGATGCTTTGAGTCTGATGCATATGTTCTTGATGGTCTGTTGAATGATTATGCGTTTACCTGTGACAATTCTGTAAAGCCTGATGATTCAATTGAGCATTTTACCTCTGATATGGTTGTTGCAGTTGTTACACTTGCTGTCACTAATCTTGAAGGTGCTGCAGACGTTGAAGATACAAAAGAAGTCCTGACTGATGCAGAAGATGGTGTTAACTCTAATCAGAGAGCCTGGAACTTGCAAAACCAAAAGCATGTGAATAAGGAGTTCTGAGTGTTATAGCAAGGAGTTTTGAACTGCAGAAGCAACTGTCAACCTTTGATGGAGAGTTGATAATGCTAAAGCAGAGAGTTGATAATGCTAAAGCAGAGAGTTGGGAAGGAGCTAATGCACACCTTGACTGACCATGGATACCAATACCTATAAGCCATTTCTTTAACCTTCTTTTCTTTAATTGTATTTCTAGGTTTTTTCTATTAGCTTGCTTAGTCATAGATAGCATAGTAAATAATAGGATAGAGGATATGTTGTTTTTTATAAAATTTAAGAAAATCAATTTTGATCTATGGCTGATTTGAATAATTTTTCTTCTTATTGTAGCTTTGTAGTTTAAATTTTCTTTTTCCATTTTTGTTCTTGTACATGTTGTGTTCGATTGCGTTTTCTTTTCTGTTCATATACATTTTATACTCTTTGGTGTTCAGTCTTCTTAGTTCTATTATGTTCTATATTTTCTTGATTACTTTTTGTCCTATTTTAGTTCTGCCTTGTATATCACATGCGTAAATCGATTTTTGTACATAACGGTATGATTTGTGTTGTTTAGGAGACTTACTCATTCACACATTGAGGGCAATGTGCCTCTTAAGTGTAGGGGTGAGAAGGTATAAGTTCAATTTTTTTTTCCTTTGATATACCTATGTTAGTACGTGTTTTTGTAGTAAAAATTAGGGGTAATTTTTTTTCTAAGTTGTTTTTCCCTTTAGTTTTAGGTCTGATTGTGTTTGTAAACATTGAAGCTCTTAGTGTAAATAGCCATACTTAGTTCATTTTGTAAATATTTCGTCTAGGATCTGTTTTAGGTTGAGTTTATGATTGTTTAGACTGTATTCTTTCCATTGTTTTTGTAATTAGAATTCGTACTTTGTTCTTTTCCTTTCTCTATTTTTGTTTCCCTTTTTCATGTTTTGTTTTAGTCATTTAGATCATTCTTTGTTTTAGCTTCTGTAAATATGAATTTGTTTTAGGTTCTTTTCATATTAAGTGTTGGTTTAGTCTTTAATTAGTAATTATCTTAGGTTTCGTTTTCATTTTTTGGTTCTTTTTAGGTTTTATCTCATGCTTTTGCTCATTTCTTGCTGATTTACTTCATTTCACAGTTTCATTTCCTTACTTAGAACTGTTAATGTAGTTTTCTGCTTTAGATTTAAGTAGATGTAATTGTAGCATTATTTTTGCATCTGAGTTTAGTTCAATAAAGCAATTTTTTCATAAAGAGGGTAGCAAGTCAGTTTTTGTCTTTCTGGTGTGATTTCATGCATGTTTGGCTTGTAATTCTAATTTTACATTGATTCTCTATGATAAGCTTGCTCTTGGTAGATTTTAGACATGATTTAGACATTCTTTTTCTTCATCCATAGCGATATTATCTTAACTATTCTAGTTTCTTACCATTGTACCTTTCTTTTGAGCCATAGCCTATTCTTTGTTTCCATTCGTTACAAGTGATTTTTTCCCACCAAATTCCCAACCTGTAGAGACTTGTGAGAAGTAGGGAGAGGATCTAAGAACTTGGTGAGTGTAATAAAAAGAAGAGGCCGGGAGTGAAAAAAAAATGATCTGAGAAATCTGGTTGTGTGCAAAAGAAAAGAACAGGTCTGGAAAAAGAGAAAAAATGCAAAAGAAATGAAAAAAAATGAGACCTAATAGTGTGTAAAAACCAGAGAGAAAGAAAAAATAATTGGATTGGTCAAAGTTAGACGAAGAGTGCACTGAGTTCTAGGATCTTTCCTCTTCTTGTCATTTTCTAACCCTTCATGTCATTTTCATTAAAAGCCATTAAAGACCTTTTGATCTAGATGAAACCATGGGCTGAGCACTTTCACTTAGAGTCTTTTGAAAGTTAAGAGTAGAAGTTAGCATGACAAGAGTGAGTGAAACAAGACAACCTTAAACACTTGAGTGAAACTGAGTGCAAACACTTGTTCCTGGAGGCTGAAATTGACTTATGCTTTTTTGAGTGTGTTCATCGTTGAAATTGGCTGAATCTGGTTGTTGTTTAAATGCTTGGATTGCTGATACTGAGATTTAATGTTGAGAAATATGATTATGCAATTCTGAATGTATGAAATGGCTAGGAATTGATGAAATTGGCAAGATCGAATGAGCTGTGAATAGGTCCAGTATTTTTGAGTTTTTGTTTAGGATCTTTTCTTTTATTGTTTGAGTCTTTGTTTTCCTTTAAATTTTTCCTGCCCAGGAGGGTAGTTCCTTAAGCGTGGGGGTGTGATAACTCTCCACTTTTATCTATTTTTCTTTGTTAATACTCTTCTTTTAGGTTATTTTCGCTTTTAATTTTCTAGAATTAAGGTAGATTAGTATAAATAGGTAAAAATAGGTTTTTTTATAGAAGTATAGTTAATTTGCTCTTTTTATTTAAATAAAATAGGTTTTTAAATAAATAGATATTCTCCCTTTTAGTAAAAGTATTCAGAAAAATAAATTTTTTTTTAGGCTTTTATCTTTTTTTTTGCTGTTTAAACTCCTAATTTTTTTTTCTGCAGATCAAGTCTTTGGTTGATTGGGTGACAGATAGTGTACCTAGGATCTAAAAATTCATCAGTAAAATCTATCGATAATTTCAATTAGTTTTGTAGAAAGCCTTTTTCTTCCTATGAATTTTGCTATCATGGTTGCTCTTCTCTTCCATTTTTTGATTTATTTTTGTCACTGGAAAATTAGGCTTGATGTGTCCAATTTTACCACATTCATAGCATGTTGGAGCAGCAAAAAATTTTCCTTTCCTACTATTGATCCTTGAATTCCCTACAAAATCAGAATTTGTTTTGTTTTTGAACTTTAGGAATTTTGATAACTTTTTTACCATAAAATTCATTGTTTCAAGATCAGATTTTTCAGTTTCAGAATCATCTTCTACATCATGTCTCCTTGAGCTTGTTTTGCTTGCTGTCTTGAGAGCAATTGTATGCTTTTGCTCTCCTTCTTCCTCTTCTTTCAATCTCCCCAATTCAAGCTCATGTTCTCTCAATTTTCCAAATAGAGTGGTTATATTCATTGTAGTCAAATCTCTTGATTAAGATAATGTAGTGACCTTTGGCTGCCAACTCCTATTCAAACTCTTTAGAATCTTGATATTTATCTTTTCCTTATCAAATGTCTTCCCAATCACAAGAAGATCGTTTACAATGTGGGCGAATCTCTTTTGTAGATCATATATTGTCTCACCACTCTTCATCCTGCACATTTCATATTCTTGGATTAAAATTCCTAGCTTTCTTCACCTCATTCGTGCCTTCATGTGTTACCTCTAACACATCCCACATCTCTTTAGCTGTTGCACACATAGAGTTTCTATAAAACTCATCACTAATAAATGCAGAAGAAATAATGTTTTTCGCTCTAACATCATAATGAGCTCTTTTATTTTCATCAGAAGTCCATTAAAAAAAAAATCCTTAATCTAGGTTTTTCCATTCTCAACTTTGGTTGGTTCAAAGGGTCCATTTATCACGACATCCCATATTCCTTTGTCTACTGATTCTAAGAAGATCTTCGTCCTTATTTTCCAAAAGGGGTAATTCTCACCTGCAAATAGTGGTAGTCTATTTGTAGATGCACCTTCTCCAAAAGTTTGAGATATAGAGACCATCAGGATCAATTTAATCTATTAACTACGAATACAATTGGTTAAATTTTGATTAATTTTTGAATTCCCAGCTCTGGAGCCAATTGTTAGTAATGTGAGGCCTTATATCTCAATCCAAGAGGGGGGTGAATTTGATTTTACCCGTTTCAAAAAGCTTTTTCAAATGTTTATGAGTTCTTG
This sequence comes from Vigna umbellata, assembly GCF_018835915.1. Next base: position 24,434 of record NW_025910050.1, read on the forward strand.
GTTCTTGAAATCAATAATCAAAGAATTATGAATCAACTAAGAAGAGAGGGAAAAGAGAAAGATCAAGAAACAATAATCTATACTAGTTCGACTATCATAATCCTACATCAGTCCTCCTTCAACAATCTCAGTTGAAGGGAATCCATTATAATGATTGAGTTTACAAGAATACAGTGAAAACCTTCAATTGCACTCCTCTCACCACTCAAAATCAAAATAGCAAAACAAGAGATGAACACACTGAATCTCTTACATAAACCAAGAGCAATCCTAGCTCTCAAACATGGCTATGCTCATACAGGTACACAAGGAACATATTGTTGATGAACCTGATCTTTAACACATTATCCAAGTGCATATTGAACTAGAACCAATGTAGTCCAAGGTCTTGAAGTAATTCTTGATGTGTAATCACCAAATGAAGTTTAGATTCTCCGAGAACGTTTCTTGAGCTCACCTGTAATCAAAACTCAACAAAGATGTTAATATTTGAAAATTAAAATGTTTTTGGAACAAGTCTCAAGTTACATATATATACGATTCACAAATTCTGTTGCAGAATAATCGATTATGTTATTTGCATAATCTATTATGTTTTTCTCTTTATTTTAATAAATTATCTTATGTGTGTAATCAATTATTTGAACTCTTATGCCACTGCTTCTTATAACAATCTTAACAGATTAGGCTATTTATGTAATGGATTAAACTATGTTTTCTATTTTAATGGATTCAAACATCTAGCACTAACATGTTAAATATATACATATTTTTTTTGTCATTTTGTTGTGAAAGAAACCATTTAAAAAATTAAGCTATTCATCATAAAAAACAAAGATGTAAAGAATCTAAGTTCCTCCTATCAACAATCACCATAACATCTCTTCATACTTTGGTTCAACCTAGCTTAAGGAGGTTGCTATCACACCTCTCCTGCCTTATGTTTTACACCCTATGGTTAAATAGGTACTTCAAGCGCTTATGGTCATTGAACACTTTAAATTAAGCCCCACAAAGATATTACATACATTGTTTTAAGGAAAACATCATTGGAACAAGTTAAAGGTCATGAGTAGGTGATTTTCTCATGAACTCTCATTTGTCGAGAAGCATAAGCCATAATCCTCTTCTTTTACATGACGCACAACCCAACCCATGGTATGATGCATCACAAAAACCCTCAAAAGGCTTTCCTATATTAGGTATGATTGTTCATCTCGTGGTGTGGAACCCAAAATATACCAACAAATATACTGGGTTGTTGTAGCACAAAAAGTGTCCTATCCAAAGAGATTTGGGAGAAAACACAATGTTTTAACTATCTTGATCCTTATAAAACAAAAATATTGTTTATAATGTGTTGAAAACATATTTGTATGTATGAAAACTTATAAAATATGTTGAGAAATAGTTTAGATTACTAAATGAGGGACTTTTAGATGATTGAACTCTATTGGAGTTCGAATTCACTACTTCTCCCTTTATTGTATCAGATATATCAAAATATATGAACCTATAAATGATCAAATCTTGGGAGCTTGCTTTAAGTGCAACCCTAGGTCCATTCCTAACACCTAGAGTCTACGATCACCAACCTTCAATTTGATTTCTCATTGATTGCTTGAACGAATCACCTGCATTAAAATCAAGACTCTATCTCCAACAACAACCCTATATCTATTCCTAACATACAGAAGTTCACAAGATAAATTATTGGACCATACCTTAAGACTAGTTCTCACTAAATCTTAAGCTAGTGAATTAGGACAAGTGATCAATTATCCAATGTTAAGTATCACTCAATTAAAAAACTTCAAATTAAAAAGCAAGCATTCATAAATAGAAGATAGTACTAAATCCAATAGAGTTCAAAGTGGTTACATGTCACTCCAACACATGGGAGATTTAGCTCTACATAAATGATATAAAGAAGTAACAACAAGGAAGGTAATTCATCTCTTAATCCTATAAAGATGTTTTATTAATTATAAAGGAATTGAGTCAAAAGAATATTTGGAGTTTATTTCAAAAAGTTCTCTCAAAATGTTCCAAAAAGCTCTTCTTTCAATTGATATGAAATTTTATTATTTACAAACATTGACAACTTGGCTCAAGCGGTGGTTCATGGCTCCAACCATGAGGTTCCTTCCCTAGGTGGGTTGCCTCCAAGGCGTAAGTTGTGCATTCATGTGTTGGAGCCTTTCGGAGATTACTTCATGATGAAGAACTTTACATGACTTGAGCCTCAAGTCGGCTTGAGGAAACATTCCATGTTGTGTTTTCTCATTGGGAGAGAGTGAGTGAGGGGATTTGAGAGGATTTGAAGGTAAATTTTTTTGTTGCTTATTTGAGTGAATTTGGAGGTAAATGAGAGTAGATTTGGAAGTAAATTTTTTTAATCTGTCACGTCAATCAAATCCTACACTAATTCTCATAAACTTTACTTCCAAATTCACTCTCACTTACCTTCAAATCCACTCAAATAAACAACAAAAAATTTACTTTCAAATCCTCTCAAATCCCCTCAATCACTCTCCCCCAAATCCATTCAAGTGAACAAGCCTTAAGTGTTGCAGCCGTGTGGTGTCAAATTGCTTGAAAAGTGCTTGAATTTCTCTATTTTTTCAAAATTCAACTTTGACTCTAATTTCTTCTGTACCTGCAAAACAAGTAAAATTACAGTGATTAACATGGATTTTACATACAATTATAAAAAAATAAGTGTGAATTCAACATTGAAATTAACTATTACTAAGAACTTATTAACACCCCATATTTTCTTGAGGCCTTGACAAATTATTCTTTCAATTTCTTAGGCCTATTGCCTTTCATTTCACTTGTTTCATACATGCTCCTAGATGCTGATGCATATACTCTTTCTCTATTCTTCCCCTTATTTGATAAATATCAAAAGCGAAGGAGAGAAAGGACATCACAACCTGACAAATGGGATTGGTCCACATCATATCATATTAGAACAAAGGAATAATATGATGATGGGACAAAGAAGAGAATTGGCGGATCATGAGGCAAGGGAGGAATGAAAGAATGGTGGTTGGGTAAGGTTGGCTTAGATTAGGACATGTGTAGGTAACATGGAAGAACTACGTGCATAAGGCATGCAAGTTTTGAGAATAGGAGTAGGAAGGGATGTTGGATTATCATATACATATTGTTCAAATGATTGGACGTGATGACAATGATGATCAAGAGGTTTGGAAGAAGGCTTCATTGATTTTGAATGTTAAAGGTCTAGAGACTTAGAGTATTGCGAGGACATGACAGTGAGAGAGGAAATAGGGTTTTGAGAAAATGTGTCTTAAACGATTGACTCTCTAAAACACTATATGAACACACTGAAGATGTTTAATAAAAATTCATTCAATGTTTCTCATACCAATAAGGGTTAGTAAATAGTTAAGTCTATCTTTAACTAATGGCTTAATGAAGATGTCAACAAGCTGATCTTCTGTGTTTACATATTGTAAGTCCACAGTACCCTTGTTAACATGATCACGTATGAACTGATGCTCGACCTTAATATGCTTAGCGTGTGAATGCAATGTAGGATTCTTAGATAAAATAATTGCAACATTATTATCACAATAGATAGGAATCGTACCTTGAAAGTGATTGTAATCTTCCAGTTGATTCCTGATTGACAAGAGTTGAGAGCACCAGTGTGCAACTGATATATACTCAACTTTAGCAGTTGATAGCACAATTGTGTTATGCTTCTTGCTTAGCCGAGATATTAGGTTTCTTCCAATGAAGTGGCAGCCTCCCGTTGTACTTTTTTGTTCAAGCTTATCTCCAGCAAAATCAACATCACAATATCCTTCGAGATTAAAACTGTCATTCCTTTTGTAGCATAGACCAAGAGATGTTGTTCCTTTAGATAGCAAAATATGCGTTTAACAACACTACAATGGGTTTCTCTGGGGTTTGACTGAAATCTCGCACAAAGACAGATACTGAACATAGTGTCAGGTCTAGACACAATGAGATACAAAAGTGAACCTATCATTTGACAATAAAGAATATTGTCCATTTTTGTTGAGCTTTCATTTAGCCCTAGGCTAGTTGTTGGATGCATTGAAGTCTTCATCTCTTTGACATCATCCATTTTAAAGAATTAAAATTAAGGTTTAAACCCTCGGATCGTCCTCATATTTGTATGGGAATCTCAAGTGGGTCCTCGTATTTGCAATTGTCTCAATGGGTCCAAATATTTGAAAATTTGAGCCAATTAAGCCGTGTCTGTTAAGTGCTGATAGACGACGTTAAAATTTGCCAACATGGAGCACACTTAATCTGCTAATGTAAAACTTTTATATTACGTGGAATTTTGTATTTAAATTATCAATGTTTGACGTGGCACAAGACAAAACCTTCTGTTGCGGGCTTGTTTCCGATTGCAAGGTCACTAGCGTCGTCGTCTCCTTCATCCTCTCCTGGTAACACTCAATCAAGTAAATTAAAATTCTATAGTTTAGTCATTTTTAAACAAATAAACATGAAACTAACTTCACTATACTTAGATAAGATCAATTCCATGCCAAACAAAAAAACAATGCAAGTTCTCCAATATAATGTAACAAATTCAAACCATTCAATTGAAACATAACCCTAACCAAAACAAGTCCTTTTACATAACAAAGAGCTTTCACCTTCTTGGTAAGTGTTTTTATCACAGATTGACTTGCATCTGGCTTCATCTTCTTCATCACTTGCATCTATGGCTGAAAAGCACCACCTCATTCTCCTTCTTCTCTGCGTCACTCTACAATTCTCTTCATCTTCACCCTTCGATCACTTTTACAATGTTGGAGAACTTATCCCATTGTTTGTCAACAAAGTGCGACGACCCTTCAACAACCCCAGGTTTCATTCTTTCCCTTATTACTTTTTTTTCATGTTTATGTTCACTGAAATTATGGTTACACAATTCTTCTATGAGACATATGAATTCTATGATGTGCTATTCTGCACCCCAAATTAGTTACTCTTAGTCTTAGGTTAAAGGTTAAATTTTTAATCTCGTGGTGTTGAAAAATGGGATAAAATGATCATTGGATTGGAATTTGAACAACTTGGATTATAAAAAGTTTCTGTTTTCACAGTCCCAATTGTCCAAAAAGAGAGAGTCCCTGGGGAAGTTCGCAATGGTGACCGTTTGGGCAATGCTTTGTATGAGTTCAAGTTCAGAGAGGACAAGATTGATGAGACCTTATGCCCAAAGAAGCTTGTAGTTGATGAAATTGGCTTCTTTAACCGTGTTATAGACCGTGAATTTTACTTCCAATTTTACCTGGATGATCTTTCATTTTGGGGGTTCATTGGGAAACTAGAAGATCATAGGTGGACTCATGGTGAAAGAGGACTAAACTATTACCTTTTTACACATGTTCAGTTTGATGTTCTTTATAATGGAAATCAATTCATACAAGTAAATTCATTTGGCGATCCAAATTGTGCTGTAGATATCACTAAAGATGTTGGTCTTGATTCATTTGGGGATACAAGTAAATTCATTTGGCGAACTCTCTTCACAGTGGAGTCCACCTTTTTCTTCGGGGTAGCCTCGCAAACCATAGATGTGTGTCTTTGCACTGTGCTAAGCCACAAGTAGTTACTTAAAAACAAACCAAATCTGACACAGACCCACAATTGAAAACTCCACAAAAACTGAATCTTTCCCGTCTTCTGATGAAAATAAGGGAAAAAAGAGAAGCCCCGTCAAATGGGGTAGTTGGTAAAAGGAAACAGCGGTTGCATATCTCTCTCTGTGAAAACGACGAGGAGGATGTTGAGGAGTCGTAGTTGGTCTTGACAGAGGCTAGGCGTATGAGGTGCGTGGCGGCGGACAAGAGCGACAACAGTGCAAGGAAGAGGATGGTGAGAATGACGATGGGGAAGAGAATGATTATGAGTGAAGGGCTAAGTAAGGGTGGCGATGAGTGCAGGAGTGACGATGAGGCATGGTGATCGGTGATGTTCATGAAACTCGCGGTTCATAACCCTAAATCGCCCAAGAATCTGCTTTGCAGAAGCCTAATTTGGGTGGAGAATTACTTTATTTTCTTATTTTCTTTTCTTTTATTTTTTTCAAATTCCATGTCATAATTTAAAATTTATTTCCACATAATAAGATCACACAAATCAACATCACCACGTCAGTAGACTTTGACGCTGTTTGTGAGAACTTAACGGACATGGCAAACTTGGCTCAATTTTTCAAATATTTGGACCCAATTGAGACAGTTGCAAATACGAGGACCCACTTGAGATTCTCATACAAATATGAGGACGATTTGAGGGTTTAAACCTCAAATTAACACATGAAAAAATTCTTGAAGAAAATAAGGAATTGAAAAATAAAATTTTATATTATGAAAAAGGTAAATATACCAAAATTGAAGAATGTGTTTCGTTTTTAAATAAAAAGATGTCTCTAAATAAAACAACCAACGTTGAATGTAGACATAATTCAAAAATTAGGGTTGTTAAACATGTTCCTAAAAATAATTATAATTACTACGGTTATAATTATAGTAATAAGATTAAAAATATTTCTAAATATAATTATAATTATAAAAATAAAATCAAATATGTTCCTAAATATAATCAAAATTACTATTATGACTATAATTATAAAATTAAAAATAATAGAACCCATAAATTTTGGATAGAACATGAAACTAATAATAATAGGAAATCAAACGTTGCTACTTGTTTCTATTGCATGAAAAATAGTCATACATCAAATAAATGCAAAATAAAACATTACGGTGTTCCTTGTGGAGAGCTTACTTGGTTATAAAATAATTTAAATATTTATTTAGCTAACAAAAGGACCTAGTGATTGGAACTTAAAATAGCTTGTTCTCTTTCTATTTAGCAGATAAGTTCTAAATCTAGGAAATCCATGTGGTACCATGATAGTGGTTGGTCAAGGCACATGACAGGTGATATTAAGAAATTTACAAACTTTTGGAAGAAAGAAGAAGGCTATGTCACATATGGTGACAATAACAAGGAAAGATCCTTGGAGTAAGAGACATAGGAAGTCCAAATATCTTGATGATTAAAGGTGTACTGTTTGTTTAAGGTTTGAAGCATAATCTTCTCAATATTAGTCAATTATGTGAAAAAAGGATAAAAAGTTTTGGGAGAAATTATTATGCATTAGTTATTGTTGATGACTATTCAAGATATACATGGACATTCTTTATTACTATAAAAATTGAAACTTTCAAAGTATTCAAAAAGTTTGCGAAACAACATGTTATGTTTGTTTAAGGTTTGAAGCATAATCTTCTCAATATTAGTCAATTATGTGAAAAAAGGATAAAAAGTTTTGGGAGAAATTATTATGCATTAGTTATTGTTGATGACTATTCAAGATATACATGGACATTCTTTATTACTATAAAAATTGAAACTTTCAAAGTATTCAAAAAGTATTCCAAAACATTTTTGGGCTGACACTGTGAGTACAGCATTTTATGCTTTAAATAAAATGCTTATTCGTCCTATTTTAAAACGTACCCTTTATGAATTATTTAAAGAAAGAAAATGTTTTGTTTTAAATAATGGAAAACAAAATTTGGAAAATTTTATTCAAAATTCGATAAAGTTGTATTTCTTGGTTATTCTCTAACGACTAAAGCATATAGAGTTTTTAATCGGAGAACCTTTGAAATTAAAGAATGTATACATGTTGTCTTTGACGAAATTGTGAACCTTGAGCAAAAACCTCTTAAGTTAGATGAATTAGATGCAGGTGAAGAAGAAGACTTGCAGGAACAATTGAGTATTTTATTTCAATTTGAAAGCAAGAGATGAGGTCTACTCTACCAGAGTCAAAGGAGTAGACATTATTTTGTATGATGATATTTGGACCACCGTGGCTCAACTTCAACTTGATAAAGATGCAGTGATGCTGACCCAAGGGCTAGAAGGCTTCAACAAGATCTTGGACTTCCGTTCATTCCTTAAGAACCCTGAGGTACAAGTGAATAGGAAGCAATTGTTGATGGGTGACCTTAAGAGTAATGAAAGACTTATCCACTACTTGATTGTGTGGTTGTTGTGTCACCGTGCTTCAAATCATGCTCAATGTTCAGAAGCTGACTTGATGATCATTTATGGGATAGTCAATAAAATTAAGATACATTGGCCAAGCCTCATCTGCGATACTATGATGACGGCTAAGAGCTACACACATTATCCTCTACCCTATGCTTTGTTACTTTCCAGAATTTGTGAGTGTAAGGGAGTATATGTCTTAACGGAGGCATTCCAGAGCACTCATCCCGACAACAAGATTTGTGGTTCTGCCCTCCGTCAAATGGGATTCATCTTACAAGGAAATACCTATATCCATCGTGCTGGTGTGGGGAACTGATAACGGTTGATTTCACCGTTATTTGGAATTCAATTTTGATAATAAATGAACCCTTTTTTACTTAGAAACTTGCTGAATCTCTTGCTTTTAGCTTATTTTTGTGAATAAGAGAGTTGAGATTATACTTGAGAACTTTATCACTAAATTCCCTTGATTTTGTAGGAAATTGGAATGAATTTGAAGAGGAGTTAAAATATCAAGGAGTTGGAACTCAAAAAGGACAGAAAAAGCACTAGAAAAGAAGGCTACATAAGGTCGCAAGATGCCTGGTTGCCCCTTTTTGGGGCCCTCAGCGTAGGATGTCTCGCATGGGCGCCTGGCTGCCCCTTTTGGGGCCCTCAGCGCAGGATGTCTCGCATGGGCGCTTGGCTCCCCTTTTTTGGAGCCCTCAGCGTAGGAGGCCTCACATCTACGCTTGAACACCTTTTTAGGGGCGCTAAGCACTAGACTTCGAGTATCGCTTCACGCCTAAGCGCCCCTCCTAGGCATTGAGCACCACTTCTCTCGCAAGCTCGCTTGGGTGCCCTAAGTAGTGGCGCTGAGCGCTGGCGACGTTGGCCCATGATCCAATTCAGCTTTATTTAAGGACTTGCATGTTCTAGAGGGAGTATCTTTTGACAGAAGGGACAAAAATTCAAACTTGATCGACTCTCTAAAGGCAGAATTGGATGCGGAAGCTCTCCTCTTCGGTTTTTAGGGTTTATCTTTCATTCTCATTCCATTGTACATCTAGTTTCTCCATGACAATGGAGAACTAAATTCATTTGTTGTTGGGGAAAATGTAACCTCTAAACTCTCATGTATTTGAATTGATTCTGATTAACATATGCTTCTTTCCTTAATTGTTAGGGTTATTCTCCTATGCTCTATGCTTGTTATGTTTAACTCATTCATGGCATGATTTTTGGTTTTCTTTGTTATTGACAAATACCTAAAAACCAAAAACTGAGGAATTTCTCCCAAGAGAACTATTGCCTAGACATAGGGATAGAACGCTTGGTTGTCTTAAGCTTCCGTTCGTAATGCAAAATTAATTATTAGGGATGCAAGACATTGTGGTCTAGTAATTAAGGATAGACTTCTTTCGCCAAGACATCAGGTTCTAAGTAATTTAGAAAGTGACATTGACATTTAGTAAAGAAGAAGAATTCTTATATGCGTGAGAGTGATTAGGTGAAATTTAAACCCCAACAACATCTTCATCTCATACTACAAACATCATCACCCCCTTTTGCGTTTCTATTCAATTGATCAAAATTGCATTCATATTTACTTTCTTGTTTTTTCATTTAAAAACCCAAAATTGTTCTTAAAAGTTTTAATTAGTTGAGTAATTACACGACTGTTTAGTATCGTGAGTCTCTTGGGAAATGATACTTGGTCTTACCATTTATTATTACTTGATACGATTCAGTACACTTACCGAGATCTTAACAGGAACCTAGAAGATGAAGATGACGACTAGGAGATGGATGATGTTCAGGATGAAGGGGAACCATCTACATCAGCATCAACCAGTCACTCTTATTCCTTAGAGAGTCTGTGTAGGCAGTTATTTGATATGTCTCTTCTTCAGGCCTCTAGGCATGAGGAAGTTTGCTCTCTTATTAGGGGATTAGATGATAGGTTCCATGATCTAGAGGCTTAGTCCACCCTCTAGATGCTGATGAAAGTGATGAGTAGTTGTCATCCCTCATGCATTTCATTCACATTTTGTATCTCTCTTATGTTATATTATGTTTTATTTTATATAATAATATAAATTTTCCTTATTACTTATTTTTTCCTATTTATTCACGGCTTATATTAAGGGGAAGTTCTCTAATTTAGGGGGAGAATTTGTTTTATATACATAACTCTTTTAATAACGATAAAAAAGGGAGAGAGATATGTTATATTTATCGGTTGTCTAATAATCCTTATTCTTTAAGTTATGTATGAGTTACAAATCAAAACAAGTTACAAAAAGCTTTAAATCAAAGAACTTTTTATCACCATCAAAAAGGGGGAGATTGTTAGCATAAAGTTGAAGAGCAAAAATTTTGATGATGTCTCAAAGTAAAGTCTCAAGTACTCTTATTACAGGAAGATCTTCATGAAGAGTTTTTTTTTTTTATATTAAAGCATTTGTAATTTAGTAGATTGATGTATAGGATGTGGTTTATACTTGATTTTGTGTATTGTTTGCCTTAGGTAGCATTAAAAATCGTTTTGAATAAAAAAACCTCATTTTATACTTAAGATAATTGAATACCACTTATGATAATCGATTATCAATAATCGATTATGATTTGCCATAATCGATTATCACGAGAAATTATGAGATTTTTCAAGCAAGTTTTTGACCATTATGCATTCATTAAAGCATAATCGATTATCGTATCTGGATAATCATTTAATACACACTAAACAATTGACAATGAATTTTTGGAGGTATCCTTCAATGAAATCTTTATAAATTTAATTGGGACTCTTATTCTAATATACAACATACAAAATAAGTGTATTTCGAAAATTCTTATCTATAGTGTGCGGTGATAATTGTTCTAGGGTTTGTGTAACCCTTGTGTTGTGGCTTTGATAACTTTGTGTGTTGGCATAGAGCGAAAACTTTCATTAGGAGTGTGATTGAGTGTTGTTGTTGTTGCTGAGTTCAAAGTTTGTCATCCTTTGTGAGGATTCAAAGGAGGTTTTCATCATTTGTGAAAGATTCAAAGGAGATGGTCATCCTTCGTGAAGCATTCGGAGGAGGTGTTCATCCTTGTGGATTACAAGGGAAGTGAATTTCATATCTTGGGGTAACAAGAGAGGTGTTCTAACCTTCAATTTGTTTATTTTCTTTGTGATTGTAACAGTTTGTTAGATTATGCTAGTGAAGCGTTAATTCTCAATTCAGATTAACAACTAGATGTAGGATCTTTGTGATCCGATCCAGTATAAAAATTATCTATGCCATTTTCTCTCTTCCTTACTCTTTAAATTTGTTTAAATTGTTTTAAGGAGTTTTTATATTTACGAGAAAATTATTAAAAGAATGATTTGCGATACGAAACCAATTCACCCCCTTCTTGGTTTGTTGAATGCGTTAACCATTCCGCTGCACCGCTCTGACATATTCAACATGACTTACTTTTATTTTCTTCTCTTCTCTAAAAGCTTTAGATATTGTAGGCTTCGAGATGGAGTACCAAGATAGATATATATATATATATATATATATATATATATATATATATATATATATATATATATATATATATATATATGATGATAATTCTATTCTTCACTCTTGCTCATCATTCTTCTACTAGAGCATGCTTACATTCATTCTTTCATATATTCGTCATATTTCTTAGGTTGCAGAACATCATTCAGTATATGCACTAAGATAAAGTAAAGTTTGATATTTAATGATCATTCTTACATAAACTCTCTCTTTACTTTTCACTTTTTCTTTTTTCACCTCTTCTCTCTTCTATATTTCAACAACAACTTTATCTTGTGTTGATCTTCTCTCTTCTATATTTCAACAACAACTTTTTTCGCCTAGCGAGCAAATCCTTAAATATCTCCCCCAAAATGCTGTTTTTTTTATGGAATTTTTTTTTCAAAGTTTGTAAAAATATTTAAAATAGTTAGACTTTAAATTTTGAGCTGAAACTTTTTATGAAGGGTTTGCATGATTTTTTGTCCTTCATACAAATTTTCAAGCCATTTAGAGTTCATTTGTGCATACTCTCAGTTTTACCAACAAATGAAAACATGAAAAAACCTAAAATATGAAACTAACCTTGAAGGTGAGTTTGGTGTTGAAATGAAACGAACGTCAATAACCACTCATCCAAAGAGTACCTATACACAAGAGGGGAGAGGTTGCGAAAATGGAAGTTGAAGATGGGAGAGAGGCGACGAAGAGAGGAGAGCGACGCAACAACTACAGAAAATGAAAATGAAATGTGAAAAAGGCTCTGTTACTTCAAGAAATTTAACCTTAGAAACACATGTTATTATCTCATTTATTTTATTAACTGGAGCAATAAGGGTTGTATGACCTTAGTTCAAATAAGAATCGCTGCCTAAAGCCTCTAAAAAAATATTTTTAGTTATTTTATACTTCGGTTCACGGTATAACTGAAACATAAGTACTTTATGGCCTCGGTTCTCTAACCAACTGAGGTCATAGACCCCTTTAGGCTTCGGTTCTTTGTAAACCAAGACATATATGTTTGCGATAATTGCAAATATGCCACCGCACCACTTTATGCTTCGGTTGCAACGAAACCTATATCAAATGCGCGAGTTAAAATCGATATTTTTTACTAGTGGGGATACCAGGAGTGGTGCGAATATTCATCAAGTCTAGGGTAACTAAAGGTTATTCGCTGACTGAGGATAATAGAAAAGGTGAGAATACCCATCTACTCTAGGGTAAAAGAAGGTTATTTGTGGACTGAGGATACCATGAGTGATACAAATACTCATTCAGTCTAGGTTAACAGAAGGTTATTCGCTGATTGAGGATACCACGAGTGGTGAGAATGCTCAACTGATCTAGGATAACTAGAGGTTATTTGTTGATCAGGGATACTAGGAGTGGTAAAAAATACTTCACAACTGGAGTTGGTTAAACTCAACTAGACGGTGTATGAAAATGATACTAACATCGTCTAGGGATACCAGAAGTTGTGAATAATACTACACAATTGGCAGTGAGTGAAACTCAACTTGTCAGAAGTAACAATGGTTACTCAATATGACTAAGTATACCAAGAGTGGTTTAAAACACTCAACTATACTTCGTTGAATATTTAATGAAACCCTCTAAGTTAAGTTAAAGGAGAACTAAATGTAGCTTTAACAAGTGAACCAATATAAAGATTGTTTGAGTGTTAGGTCTATCTAGTAAACGATTGTCTAACAATGAAAGTTATCCTTATACACACTCAAGTTTACAAAAAGTTGTCTGAAAACTTTTATATCTTCAAAGGGTTACTGTCTAGATACTTCTTAAGAAATATTGAGTTAGTTCTATAAACGATCTACACAAAACAACGTTTATAGATAAAACACAGTTAACTCATAAGTGTTACCTCTCTTGTAGTATTTTCCGACAACTTCAAAAATTCACAGAAAAATTATGTCCCAAGCATAAACCATGAAACACATTTAAAAGCGATCTTATAATTATATCTGTGAGAGAGAATTACATTACATATTATCTAATTAATTTCAGTTGTTCGTCTAAAATAAAATATGACGTACAGAGTAACTCCTAACATATTAAATATAACGAAGTACTATTATCATATATGGCTAGGGATTTACTAAATAAATACTTTAGACTTCGTCTTAGTCTTCCATTTTTTTTTCTAAATTAACTGCTGAATTTAATTAGTTAGTAAGTGCACATAATTACTTTTTAGTAAATCGTTAATATTTTTTCCAATTTTTTTCTTCCTATTTAAAAACAATTTCCTTGTGAATAAGAGTATTATGAAAAATCTTCCTTAAGAGAATCTTCCCTGTGAACACTTGGCACAAAAAAATATTTTTTATAATGAAAATATTACTTCATTTTTTTTAAAACTATTAACTTCTTTAATATTTATTCATATTTTAATTAATTTTTTAATAATCTAAAATTTAATTTGTTTAATAATATGAATCTCAATTCTTTAAAATACTAATTAAAATTTTTAGAAAATGCTATAATAAATAATAAAACACATTATTTTTTAAATGCAAAACTTTAATTTCTATTCATCGTGTATTCTAAAACATATAAGTATATTTAAAGATTTATTTTAAATGTATCTTTAAAACAAGTAATTTTTTTATAGGATCCGAAAGATAATAGAAATATATTTAATTCTTTATTTATTTTAATTGAAATATAAAGTAATATTATTTTCATTAATATTTTAAATAATTCATAAATATAAAAAAGTACTTAATATTTTAAAGAATTAAACATTGAACTATTAAAATGTAAATAATATATTACAAACGTTAATAATTATAATAAATTGATAAGATTATGTTAAACTTTTATATTTGACTATTGTAAATTATATTATTTAATTATAATATTATTATAATTAAATTTTAGCCAGTAATAAAATAAAAAATAAATTTTAAAATAATTACAATGTGATTATTTTTAATTTAAATATACGTACTTTATAATATATTTTTCGTAATTATTGAATACTTAATAGTAAATTAGAGAGAATATTAGAATACTTAAAAATGAATTGTGGAAAGAATGATAATGATGTTTTTAATAAGATATCTTATTAAATACTTAAATGCATCTATTTTTTATTTAATCTCAACCGTCAATTTAAAATAAAATAGAATATGAAGATTAACAATAGGTTATTTCATCTATTCTTAAAATAAGTGGATTTCTACTATATGTATATATAATATAAAAAACGAAGAAAGCTCTGTCGTCCATAAAAATATTATGAACTTAAATAAGACTGTTTCGTTGCTTTTTTTTTTAAAAAAAAAAAAAGATAAAAACTTGTTTTGAAAGAGCTGACTCAAATATTTTGCATGCTTCATCCGTAATTAATGTAAAGGTATAAATACGTATTAATCATATCTATGAGTATAATAATCTTAAGAGAGGAAACCTATGCTAAGATTTGTGTAAAAGCTTTCCAATTTTGTCATCAAAACCAAGTTTTCAAAGTCATTAATTTGGTATTTAATTAATTATGTCAATAAAGTCTCAAAACATTTCATATATAATTCAATTATTCAATTCAAATTTTTTATTCATGATTTTTATTTAAGTTCATAAAGAAATATTTTTGTTAGTATAAATATGTTTTGGTAAGATAGATTATCAAGATTGAAAAGTCTCTCCACAATGTTACATACCTTAGAAGAAGGGAATTGATGTAATTTATGATATCCATATTTTAGTAGAAGTATCTTTCTTAAATACACGGTAACATACCTTAAAAAAAGGGAACTGATGTACGGTTTTAGTAGAAGCGTCTTTCTTAGAAATACCAGTGTTAGGCTTTGTGTGTGTTTTGTAAGTCTGTGTAAAACCAATAATAAATAGTTATTTATTGCAAACTTGTAATAAGTTGCTTATTTTGCATTAATCGATTAAGTCTTAATAATTAATTAATTAATATATCTTCATTCAGTTTCTCCACATTGAAAAAAAAAATTAATTAATTAATTTCAATTATGTCAAATTTCTTTAAATCTTACCATTTCCCTTGTTTGAAAATAACTTTTTGATATTCTAATAACCGTGTGAGTGAGAGAGATCTTAAGACTACAAATCAAGTTTTTTAAGAAGATCAAATATCACAAATCAAGTTTTTCAAGAAGATCAAAGATTACAGGGTTATTTATTGATTACAGGGCTTTTGATTGTAAAATCAAATTCCAAGTTGGCATCTTTCGGATTCTTTTACTTGTAACTTTCTATTGTAATTCACGAATACGGTGAGATTTGAGGTGATTGTACGTACCATCACCATTTCTTTGTAATTCTTGAAGGATTTTTCTTCAAGTTTTTTTTTTCTTTGTTTAGAGTGTAGGTTATTAATGTATATTTGTAATCTAACTCTTGAAAATTCACCTCAAGTTACTGAATAATTTGACGTAAATTCTTGAAAAGTTGAATCAATATAAAAATATTGAGTGTTTTTGTACTTTTTTTTGTTTTTAATTGTTCTTTTGTGATTAATTTAGTACTTAACATTTCATCTCATTTCAATTATGTCAAAAGATTCATAAATATTTGTATAATGTTTTTGTTTATTATTTACTGTTTAATTGGTGCAGTTTTTTATTTTTGTTTGTTGTGTTGCTTAGTGTAAGAGAGTATTTTATTTGGTCGTTACAGTATTTAATTAAAGTAATGATATGGTAATACACTTTTACGTTTAATTGACACACAAATATAAGGGTAAAGTGATTATAAAAAAGTAATTTTTTGTAATTTTTTTGAAAAAAAGAAGAGAGTAAAAAGTAAGAAAGGGTAATGCCAAATAAGAGTAAAAAATTTATGTATATAAAAGTAAAAAATTTATGTTAATACATTGGAGACGCACAGAGGAGACGGGAAAACTTTTGGAAGCTTTTTGGAAGCAATGACAAAGTATTTGGAAAATAATTTTTTAAGTTGTTTTAATATTTGAAAATTTTTCTAAGTTTTGAATTAGAATGAATTGTAGTGAATTTATTTTTTCAGTTCTATTACTATTTGATTTGGTTTTAATATTAATTTATATTGAACAAGTAAAATTTTGTTAAATTTCATTGTTATGTGACACTATAGGGTTTATGTTTTCTTTTAAAGTTAATTGGTTCTATTACCTCTTAAAAAGGGTGTTACGTACACTTTCCCCATCCTTCCCCCGATAACACCGTCGCCTGTTGTTCGTCGTCCAAATGCTAAACAACATCGTTGACCGCACTTTCATCCTCCTCCTCTCCAAAGTCTCCCCTTATCCAATACTGCCTGGACAACACCTTTGTTGCCTACACTCCACAACATCGCCAATAGATGTGATCTTCTTAGGATCGTCGCCAAACTTCAATTTGGAAGCGCTCATTAGGTCTAACTGCAATTCAAACTTCTCTTCCGACGACAAAAAGTCCTGACAGAGGTTGAGACAACAATGAGTGGGAAACGATAAGCGTTTGGAGAAAAAAAACAAAAAGAAAAAAAAAAATACATTAACACGTGGTGTTAACACTAATAAAAGAGAACTAAATAAATAAATCGTAATAAAATAAATCTACGGATATTTGACTAAATTATTAATTAAACATTAATTATTTAACATTTAATTTTTTTATCAATAAATTAACTAAAACCAAGAGTTATTTTTATACAATGGAAAGAACTATATTGCATAGTTACAAATTACACTAATTATTAGAATCATCATTCAAACCAAGTATTGAGATTGCAATGAAGAGGAAGAAAAATAGAGAAGCAAAAATAGTTTTTGTATTATTCCATATCTACATAATGCAGATACAGATATTTATACATTAAGATTATAACAAAATTAGTTATAATTCTATCTAATCTACCAGCTATATCAACAGAATAATAACAAATAGAAATAATAACAAGCAAGATTTTAAATCCTAACAAGATATTAAGTCATAACAAATATTAAATCCTAACACTGTGTATTTTTTTATTATATAACTATACGTTAAAATCTACCAGTAATTAAAGTTTTTATCATATATAAAGTGCCTTTTTTCCCTTTTAGAATCTACAATCACAATAAATTTAATTAGTTTGAGTCATGTTTTTCTTTTTAATGAAAATAATGGACATAATTATTATTTATTAAATTTTTGTTAACTCGATCTAAACTAATTAACCCTTTTAATATATAAAATATAATTAGTGTTTAATAAAATAAATCAGCCTATACATTTAAATCCAACTTAACATTAATCAATTTAGACAAGTAAAAAATAAAGAAATCCAATTTTAATCACAATAATATATATAAAAGGATACGATAACAAAACTAAATTCCTTAAAGCCACAAATCTCTAAATTTTTTATACACAATGAGAGAATAATTCAAACCCTACATTTATTATACTATTCAAAATACGGTGTCACTATTTTGTTTTGTATGTTATAGTGCACAATAGATATATTAAATAAGTTTTGGAGTGCATATTAATTAGATTGCAGTTCTAACTGATTTAATATATATTTATATCGAAGATATATTAGATCGGTTTTGAAACAATAATCTATTATCTTTAATTATAAAAAAAACATTTTTGAAAGTGATTTTTGCATACTTGCTACATCGTTTGTGAATTGCTGCAATGGTTTGTGGTGGTTGGTAATGATGCTTGTGTATGCTTTGACAAAGACTAATAGTGACGTGATGCTAGTTTGTTGCATTGTGACCCAAGTTTTTTTTGATGAGATAATGTTTGAATTGTGTTGCAGTAGCTCATTGTAAATCTAGTTTACGAGTTGCGTTTTTTGATTTTGCTAGTAATGATGATTGTAAGGTGTATTGGTTAAGGACTAGAGAAGATTTTGGAACTTCGAAAATGAGAAATAAAAGAGTTGAAGAGTAAAGAAAAACTAAAAATTATATTGCAAGCTGTGATAAAATAAAGAACTTCGTAAAAAGTGAAAAAAATATTTTACACTTAATAAAAGAAGTTTATTAAATTAATTATTTTTTCAATCGATCTAATATATATTTATTAGATAAGTTAGTTTTTTAATCGATTTAATATATATATATATATATATATATATATATATATAAACAATTTCCGCTCCGATATTTATAAAATTGGCATTGTATTTTGCATAACATCAATTTCTCTACAACTTATTTAATAGTCTTTTCTACTAAATTTATTTTGCACTAACGATGCATGCTTTGTTAAAATAGCTTAAGTCAACCACTCTTCGTATCTTTTGTCTTCATTTTACAATTTTATTTCCATTCATCTTTCCCAAAACAAAAGCAAAGCACGTCCATGTAAAGTAGAAGCAGCAAAGTTTGAAAATTGTACCAAACACAATTAATTGGAGACATAATTTTCCATTTTCTAATTTTAATTTCTCACTCAAATATCTAACTCTTTATCTCTCTTCTCTTCTCCTTCTCTGCATGCGTAACACCCTTCTGCCTATAAATATCATGCATGCTCACTTCTAAAACCAACTTCACAAACTCACACAAAAGCCTCATAAGCTATATTCAAACTTGCTATAGACAACATGTCTTCCATTAACACTTGTTTCTATGTTATAGTTTCTATTCTTTCTCTTTTGGCTTTTTCAAGCAATGCAAACCTTTCTCCCCACTTTTATGCCAGAACTTGCCCCAACCTTCAAACCATAGTGAACAATACAATGAAACAAGCCATTGCCACAGAACCTAGGATTGGTGCCTCTATTCTTCGCTTGTTTTTTCATGATTGCTTTGTACAAGTAAACCTTGCGACCCCTCTTTGCACTTTCAATCAAAGCTCACATTTTGTTCCATAAAAAAAAAATTAGGACCAAAAAAAAAATGAGTTTCATTTGGATTATTGTGTAATGTTGTTATAAACTAGCACATGAGCTCCTATAAAAGGTTCAAAACTATTCTCATTATAGTTTGAATTGTCTCTTTGTTTGCAGGGCTGTGATGCATCAATTCTATTGGACGACACTGCAACATTCATAGGAGAGAAAACTGCATTTCCTAACATAAATTCAGTGAGGGGCTTCGAAGTTATTGATAACATTAAACACAACGTTGAAGCTGCTTGCAATGCCACCGTGTCTTGTGCTGATATTCTTGCACTTGCCGCAAGAGATGGAGTTGTGCTCGTGAGTCCAATTCTCCATATACTTACAAAACCCTTCAAACAAAACTAGTATTTAACTGAAACACTGCATATCACTATCTTCTAAGGGTATTTTACGATAACTAAACGTTTAACATGATGTATTTTGTAGGAAATAACAAATTAGAATATTTTCTTTAACATGAGTACTTACCAAAACGCCACTATGCACAGTAAATAAAAGTAAAATATAAACAGTATAAATATATATGCAGGCTTTTTTCCTTCTATTAGACTTCGTTCTGATGTGAAGTCATTCTCACAAACAAGTCAACTAGCAATTAACTTGATGTTGGTTTCTTTCTTTATTTCCATAAACAACATCATTATATAAAACAAAAATCAAGGTTCATTTCTCATGCTTACCTTATCTCTTTGTGAAGAAATAGTATGGTACCCCATAAAAATTTAGGGTTCTACAATCCCACTAAATATGTCCTTTCTCTTTTTAGTGTGTCCAACCATTGATCATCAAAAGTGAAACTCACCAAAGATGAAAGCATCATTAGTACGTAGTACAATGAAAATGTGTTGTTTCCACTGGTCAAGAATTTAAAATCCATGATTGATTACAGCTAGGAGGACCCTCATGGAAAGTGCCTCTAGGAAGAAGAGATTCAAGAACAGCAAATAAGAGTGCAGCCAACAGCGACCTCCCTTCACCTTTCTTAAACCTCTCCGCCCTGATAACCTCGTTTGCACACAAAGGTCTGACAGCAAGGGACCTAACAGCGCTCTCAGGAGGCCACACAATTGGCAAAGCACAGTGCCAATTCTTCAGGACTCGCATATACAACGAAACCAACATTGATCCTAACTTTGCCGCCACAAGAAGGGCCACTTGTCCTGTTTCTGGAGGGAACACCAACCTGGCCCCTCTTGACACCGTCACACCAACCCATTTTGACAACAATTACTACACTAACCTTGTGAACCAACGTGGCCTTCTCCACTCTGACCAAGTGCTTTTCAATGGTGGCTCTCAAGATGCCCTTGTGAGTACCTACAGTGGCAATTCTGCTGCCTTTTTCAAGGACTTTGCTGTTGCCATGGTGAAGATGGGCAACATTAGTCCTCTCACTGGGACCAATGGGGAGATCAGAAGAAACTGCAGGGTGGTGAACTGATAATAGTATGGCAATAATAATAGTAACAATGATCATCATCATCGTGATGGTGCTTATGTTTGTGTAGCTAATATTCACCATAATAACAAGAGGACCCATCAGCATGGTGTTGTTTGTAACGTGTTTTAGAGATGAAGAAAAAAGGTTGTGGTCGAAAGTTGACTATATATTTGGTGTATCGTGGGTTATAATTATTAATGGTAGTTTTTTTTCCTTTTTATGATTTACTTTTTAATTTCTAGCTTTTAAAGTTTTATTTCTTTTTGAAGTTGTTATTCACTATTAGGCCACTCCTTATCCAAGCCACATTTATGTATTTTCAAATTCTCTTCATCTCCTTTTGAGTTTCCATAATCATTATTACTCATGATCTGAATAAAATTGATTTTAAATCCGATGTTTTGTAAATAAAAAGATATAATTAAAAATATCAAGAAAGTGAATAATTTCTACTAAAAATTAATCATGAACTTGATATATAACTCACATTTGTAATATAATTAATATCAATTATCTTATACTGTGTATTGTTAATAAAAAAAACTTTGCTTTTAATATCCATAATTTTAGAGTTTCGAGTTCCGATTCTTTGCCGAATTTTTAATTTTGTGCAAGCTTTCAAAATATATTAATGTTGATATAGTAAAAGAATTTTTAATATATTTTAAAATATAAATATAACTTTTATCATGTATATTTTGAAGATTCAACATTGAAATAACATAAACAGTTCAACGCAAAAACCAAATTCACAATTTCATTGCACATTTACGCCTAAAAGTGATAGGTAATGCTCTTTTTGAAAATTCTCAATTAAGTTAGTCGCAGTGAGATAATGATCACTCGTTTGGTTGAGATCTCTATGGTTGAAGTTTTAAAAAAATATGTCATCACTACAAAATAAATATGTATATTGTGACAATTTTAATAAGACGATTGTTTAAAATTATTGTTATATAGTCTACAAGACAGGTGACAGGATCCAAGCGATGAATATGATGTCCTAGATGGATTTGACGGAGGAAGATTCACCTATAAGAGACTCTCTGGCGCTTAAATCCGTAAATAATAAAAATTTATAGTTTCTAGGTCCATGAAATCTGTTATAAAATAGAGAGTATAAAAGAATATCAATAAATAATAAAAGCTTATTGTATGTGTTAAAATAGCAATAATATACTATTGAACCAGATTAATCATATATGTTGATATATTGTGTAAAAGGATACCTTTGATATTAATATATCATATAATCAAACTATCGAGATTTGAGAATATATTCGGTTAATATATAGTAGTAAAATTAACAAATATCCATGTTAAAATTATTTAGTTAATGTGTAGGTCAATAAAGTTGAATAGGCATTGTTGGATCATGTTTTTTAGTATATTAGTAGGACTAGATAAATACATTATATTTTACAATATAATACGACAATTGAAAAAATGTCATAGTTTACATGTAAAATATGACATTTTTATCTAATATTTTTAAAATGGTCATATTTTACATGTAAAATATAGGTGTTTTCAATTTTCATTTCTTAATGATCCAAATTGCATCAATCAATTGATATATGTTTGAAAATTTTCCTTAAATTGAAACTCTAGTCATTTTTCAAACACGCGTAACCCACTTTTCTCCATTTCAAAATTTTCACAAATTAAAAATTTGGATACCCTTTTCTAACGCACGTAACCCACTTTTCTCCATAGTTTCATGGTGCTCCCCGCATTCCAAAAATGGAAACATAAATCCTTAATCCATGAACAAAGCTCGCTTCCCCTTATCTCACATCACTATGATAAGCTTGTAGCGTGCGCCACTCTCATTGAGAAGCTTCGAGAGCTCAATGCCAATTTTAGAGTGAAGCACTTCTTCAACTTAGGTTGTGGGGTTGCTAGGGTTTTGGTATTGATGTGACCCATCATTCCTAGTTAAATGCATGGTTGTTGTCGAGCAAGACCACGTTGATAATGTAGACATTAATGTTATTAAATTAATACTATTTTTCCAATACTACTTTAGTATTGCTTTTGTGAGAATAATTTATTATCACTTGGATAATTGATTATTCCAAAATCATTAGAAATATTTTTGTATAAGCTTTTTTTTTCTTATCCTCTTTTGCTTACTTGTTATTATTCAAAGTAAGTTTTTTGACTTGTGTTAAGATGTTCGCAAGTATCGTATTCCAAATGACTCATGACACTAAACAGTTGTGTAATTGCTTAACTAATTAAGACTTAAGAAGAACAATTTTTGGGTTTTTGAATGCAAAACAAGAAAGTAAATATGAATGCAAATTGATCAATTGAGGCTAAACACTAGAATGAATGAATGAAGTTGAAAATATGAGATGACTATGTTGTGGGGGTTCAGATTTCACCAAGTTTCCTCTCATGCATGATGAATTCATCTTCTTCATTAATGTTAATATCACTTTCTAAATTACTTAAAATCTGATGTCTCGGCGAAGAAAGTCTATCCTTAATTACTAGTTTACAATGTTTTGTCTCCCTAGCAATTAATTCTGCATTACATACGCAAAGAAGATTAAGATAACCAAAACTCATATCCCTATGTCTAGGCAATACTGCTTTTGGGAGCAATTCTCCAGATCTAGGTTTCCCCGTATGTGTCCATATCACGAAAACCAATAATCATGCCATGAATGAGTTAAACATAACAAGCATTGAGCAAAGAATAACCCTAACAATTAATGAAAGAAGCATAAATAAATAAGAATCGATTCAAATACATGAGAGTTTAGAGGTTACATCTTCCCCAACAACAAATTGAATTTAGTTCCCCATTGTCATGGGGAAACTAAATGAACAATGGAATGAAAGAGATAGAAAAACCCTAGAAAGAGAAGAGAAGAGTTGTCACATCCCCAAATCTACCCTCAAGGGGTGAAAAATGTGTTTCTGTGCTCAAGCCATCAAAAGATACAATCCCTAGGACGTCCAAGTCCTTAAATAGATCAAAATAATAACAAAAAACAGGTCCAAGTCCACGTTGTTGGCGCTCAGCACCTCACTTAGGGCGCCCAGGCGGTGTGCGGGAAAAAACTGGCGCTCAAGGCCCCTAAGGAGTGCTCAGCCTTGACTGGCGCTTAGGGCCCCTAAAGGGGCGCTCAGCCTTGACTTCCTGGCGCTCAAGGCCCTTGAGGGGGCCCTCAGCTTCAGCTTGACTTTTCTGCACTGCATTTTTTTCTCTTTTTCTGCATTCCAACTCCTTGATACTTTAACTCCTCTTTCAAATCATTCCAATAACCTACAAAATCAAGGAAATTTAGTGATAAAATCATTAAGTATACCCTCTACTCACTTATTCACAAAACTAAACTAAAAACATGAGTTCAAGCAAGCTTCTAAGTCAACAAGGGTGCGTTTAACATCAAAATTATTATCACAGATAACGGTATTTTCTACCATTATCAACTTGTTAAAGAAATTTTTCAAGAGTATATTTTTTAAAAAAAAGAAGTGATTTTTAACGCAAAACCAATTCACCCCCTCTTGGTATTGTCCACGCTCTAAATATTCCATTGCATATTTTTCAGTAGTTAGTATCAAAGCTTGCTTTGATAGTTTTTCAAAAAGTTTATGAAAATGGTTGGACAACATCAACAAACCCCCACTTTTTACTGATGATAACTATGCATTCTAGAAAGTTATAATGCATATTTTTTTAGGTCTATTTATAGGAGTGTTTGGGAAACTATNTGGAATGAAAGAGATAGAAAAACCCTAGAAAGAGAAGAGAAGAGTTGTCACATCCCCAAATCTACCCTCAAGGGGTGAAAAATGTGTTTCTGTGCTCAAGCCATCAAAAGATACAATCCCTAGGACGTCCAAGTCCTTAAATAGATCAAAATAATAACAAAAAACAGGTCCAAGTCCACGTTGTTGGCGCTCAGCACCTCACTTAGGGCGCCCAGGCGGTGTGCGGGAAAAAACTGGCGCTCAAGGCCCCTAAGGAGTGCTCAGCCTTGACTGGCGCTTAGGGCCCCTAAAGGGGCGCTCAGCCTTGACTTCCTGGCGCTCAAGGCCCTTGAGGGGGCCCTCAGCTTCAGCTTGACTTTTCTGCACTGCATTTTTTTCTCTTTTTCTGCATTCCAACTCCTTGATACTTTAACTCCTCTTTCAAATCATTCCAATAACCTACAAAATCAAGGAAATTTAGTGATAAAATCATTAAGTATACCCTCTACTCACTTATTCACAAAACTAAACTAAAAACATGAGTTCAAGCAAGCTTCTAAGTCAACAAGGGTGCGTTTAACATCAAAATTATTATCACAGATAACGGTATTTTCTACCATTATCAACTTGTTAAAGAAATTTTTCAAGAGTATATTTTTTAAAAAAAAGAAGTGATTTTTAACGCAAAACCAATTCACCCCCTCTTGGTATTGTCCACGCTCTAAATATTCCATTGCATATTTTTCAGTAGTTAGTATCAAAGCTTGCTTTGATAGTTTTTCAAAAAGTTTATGAAAATGGTTGGACAACATCAACAAACCCCCACTTTTTACTGATGATAACTATGCATTCTAGAAAGTTATAATGCATATTTTTTTAGGTCTATTTATAGGAGTGTTTGGGAAACTATTTTAAATGGACCCATTGTTAGAGTAGCTACAACGGAATGGTTAGCCTGAGACAACAAACCAAGAGGGGGGATGAATTGGTCTTTAATAAAAATGTGTGTCTTTTAAATTTCTACTCAATTAAACTTACAAAGCAAATAATAATAACAAATAAAGAGAGTAAGGTTGAGAGAAATTTACATAGATGATTTTATCCTGGTTCGGATTTGACAATCCTACGTCCAGTCGCCTATTTCAAAACAAGATAAACAGTTCACTAATCACAAAACAATTGCAAACTACAATTACACAAATACAATTTGTAATAGTTTAGAAAACACCTCTCTTGAAGACATAAGAGATGAGACACACTTCTCTTAAACACACCAAGGGACGAACACCTCCTCCGAATACTTCACGAAGGATGAACACCTCCTTTGAATCTTCACAAAGGATGAACACTTCCTCCGAATACTTCACGAACGATGACTTCCTCTTCCAAACACCTCCTTAGATGCACCAAGGATGAACCGGCTATTCCTCTGTCACCATAGCAGCACTCACCAGCTCCACAGATAAGAGTTTCTCAAGTCGAACAAGAACACATAAGTCTCAAAGGTTTGTGAGTATTAGAGCCTAAGGGAAGAGTTGTTGTTGAAGGAAAAAAAGAGTCCATTTATAGACTTAAGCAAAGATTAATCGATTAATCTACTTGTTAATCGATTAGCTAATCGATTAAATGGTAGTTTATTCTATTATTCTAGAGACAGTTTGAGTTTTCAGCTTTTACTATGATTAATCGATTAATACTAGGTTTAATCGGTTAATACAGTGTGTTTTTGACTTTGAACATAAATTTAATAATTCAAAGATACATGGAATCAAAACCAGTAAGAAACTAAGTCCTAGACACTAAATTACAATTATTACAAAAGCTTTTCATCTGAATACAAGTCTTCAAAAGATCTTCTTGAATCTTGATTTTTCTTGACTTTATTTGGGCATCATCAAAACTTCATCTTCATCATTTTCCTAACATTCTCCCCTTTTTTATGATGATCAAAAAGTCCTTTGATTTAAAGCTTTTAGTAATAATCTGGATAAAAACACAACTTATGGAAGAAAAGAATACTAGTGGATTTAATAAACACAAATAAGCTTTAAAAATTTTCTCCCCTTTTTTTATCGTAATTAAAAAGTTGTGTTAGATTTATCTCCCCCTAAAAATAATTAGAAGTAATACTTCCCCTTAAGAAAAACATGTATGCATAAAATTTGGGGAAAGACATGACATATTTTATTGAATTTAAACAAACATTCAAACACACAATATTTAAAGCATACATCCCAAAACATAAGTCATTCTTAGACTAGAGAACCTAAAACTCATCACTACCTCTTTACTTGATTCATCTTTATCTAAATAGCAAGAGGTTCTCATAAGAGTAGATGCTTCCTTTGCTTTGTCCATTTCAAACTTCTTAAGAATTTCTCTACAGTACTTAGTTTAAGAAATTAACGTACCTTCTTTCATTTGCTTAATTTGAAGGCCGATGAAGAATGTTAATTCTCCTATCATAGACATTTCAAATTCACCCTGCTTAGTCTTAGCAAATTTCTCACAAAGATATTTATTAGATGATCCAAAAATAATATCAACATATACTTGAATGATCAAAATATGTTTTCCTCTATTAAAATCATTTACTTCAATTTTGTTTACCATTGTTTATGAAAAAATTTAAAAAATTCTTAAATGTTAAACATTAGGTACCCAACTACTTTGTATGGGTCCTTTGGTTAGATTGTAAAATTGAAATCATTTTACAACCCAAACATATCTACCACTTGGAACACCATAATGCTTAATTTTACATTTATTTGAAGTATGACCATTTTTCATACAATAAAAGCATGATACAACACTTGTGTTCCTATAAGTTGTTCCTTTTTCTGTCCAAGTTCTACGGGTTCTATTATTATGTTTATTTTTAATTTTAGGAACATACTTATTTTTATCAACCTTTTTACTTTCTACATTAATTTTGCTACATTCACCTAAGGTTGTTTGTTCTAGTAGTTTCTCAAAATTTTCACAAGATGCACATTCATCACTACTAGTAAATTTACCCTTTTCATAAAATAAAATTTTATTTTTTAATCTTTATTTTCTTCAAAAATATTTTCAAAATTTAAACAGATGTTTGCTTCTTCATCAAAATTGCTCAAGTCATAAATTGTTTCGTTGTCATCGTCCCATGCAATGTAGGCTTTCTATTTCTTGAAAATTTCTTTTCTTTCTTTTCTTCACTCTTATTTTGATTTGGGCAGTCAACTTTTAAGTGCCCCCTTTCTCCGCAACCATAGCATCTATAGTATGAGGAAGATTCTTGGTTTTCTCTCTTTTCGTATTTACATCTTCCTTTGCCTTTTGACTTCATGAACCTATTGAGCCTTTTGATTACGTGACTCAAATTTTCTTCATCATCTGAGTGTTCATCTTCTATTTTTTGCTTTTGCTCCTTTCTACCTCATATTTGAAAGCTAGAGTCTTTTTATTAGTTTTTGCTTCATCTTCATCTAGTCATCCAAGGTCAAGTTCATACTTTGTCAACTTTCCAAATAATGCCGCCATAGTCATTGTGTTGAGATTTTGTGACTCCGAAATTGCAATCACTTTGGTTGCCAAGACCTGTCTAAAGATTTTAAAATTTTTATATTAAACTCATCAGTTTCGAAAGACTTACCTAGTCCAATGAGGTGATTTACCATGTTGGTGAAGCATTTCTAAAAATTTGATATTGTTTCTCCTTGCTTCATCCTGAACATTTCGTATTCATGGATTAAGGTATTCTTTCTAGCTCTATTTACATCATATGTACCTTTGTGGGTTACTCTCAGCAATTCCCACATTTCTTGTGCAGTCTTACAAACAGAATCCTGTAAAATTTTAAAATCAAGCACCTTAGATTGTCAAGCTATCAATTTTTACAAAAATCCTGTAAAAATTCTATAAGAATAACTATCAAATCAAGCTTTAGTACCAATTGTCAAAGTGGCTATAGTGGAATGATTAACATGGGATAAGAAACCAAGAGGGGGGTGAATTGGTCTTTAATAAAAACGTGTGCCTTTTAAATTTCTACTCAATTAAACTTACTAAGAAAATAATAATAACAAATAAAGAGAGTAAGGTTGAAAGAAATTTGTACAGATGATTTTATCCTGGTTTGGATTTACCAATCCTACGTCCAGTCGTTTATCTCAAAATAAGATAAACAATTCACTAATCACAAAACAATTACAAACTAAAATCACATAGATACAATTTGTAATAGTTTAGAAAACACCTCTCTTGAAGCCACAAGAGATGAGACACACTTCCCTTAAACACACCAAGGGACGAACACGTCCTCCGAATACTTCACGAAGGATGAACACCTCCTTTGAATCTTCATAAAAGATGAACACTTCCTCTGAATACCTCATGAAGGATGACTTTCCTCTTCCAAACACCTCCTTAGATGCACCAAGGATGAACCGATTATTCCTCTATCACCGTAGCAACACTTCATAAGTTCCATAGATGAGAGTTTCTAAAGCCGAAAAAGAACACACAAGTCTCAAAGGTTTCTGAGTATTAGAGCATAAGGGAAGAGTTGTTGTTGAAGGAAAAAGAGAGTCCATTTATAGAATCAAGCAAAGATTCTTCCATTCTTCGTTTTCTGTCATTTGACGCTTTTAATCGATTAACTAATCGATTAAAATAAGTGCAACGGCTAGTTTAACGGCTAGAAAACTCCAACGGTCAAACTTAATCGATTAATCTACTTGTTAATCGATTAGCTAATAGATTAAATGGTAGTTTAATCTATTATTCCAGAGACAATTTGAGTTTTCAGCTTTTACTATGATTAATCGATTAATTGATTAATACAATGTGTTTTTGACTTTGAACATAAATTTAATAATTCAAAGATACATGGAATCAAAACCAGTAAGAAACTAAGTCCTAGACACTAAATTACAATTATTACAAAAGCTTTTCATCTGAATACAAGTCTTCAAAAGATCTTCTTGAATCTTGATTTTTCTTGACTTTATTTGGGCATCATCAAAACTTCATCTTCATCATATTGCTAACACCCATAGTTCTGACTATTGTTATAAATGATATGTAGGCGAGAGTAGTTTGATGTAAGAACTTGCAACATAATCTTTTTTTTTCTTTGGTTTTAAATGAGTTTTATCGGATCTCAGTTTGCAATATAGCTCAGCAAATGTGGAAAATTCTTCGTGTTACTGACGAAGGAACTGGCGAAGTGAAATGTGCAAAGAACACCCTCACACATGAATATGAGATGATTCAAATGCAACAGGGTGAAACCATTATTGACGTACAAAATCATTTCACACATATTGTCAACCATATCTTTAGATTAGGTAAAAACTTTTGATATTGATGAGCTGAATATTAAGAATTTGAAATCTTTGAACAAAACTTGGCAGCCAGAGGTTACTTCGATCACCGAGTCTCAAAATTTGGTGTCCATGTCAATGCCAGTGCTCTTTGGAAAATTGAGAGAACATGATCCTTAATTGAGCAAATTAAGTGTTGAAGAGCACCAAGGAAAGAAGAAGACGTTGTCATTTAAAAATGAAGTTTCAATTGGTAAAATTCAAAAAAGAATAAGGAATCTGAAGATGACAATTTGAATCTAATTGTAAAAAGATTCATCAAGTCCTTGAAGTCCAAAGGAAAAGGCAAGTTCGTTATTGAGAAAAACGAGATCAAAGGTTCATTTTCAAAATACAAGTGCTATAGTGGTGGTGAGAAGGGGCATGTAAGAGCTAACTACCCAAACAACCAAAAGAGTGAGGAAAAGAAAGAAAATAGATCTTACAAAAAGAATAAGGCGTACATCGCTTAGGATGACAACAACTCAAGTTCATTTACCTCAAAGAGAATCTTATGGGGAAGCCAATTTGTGCTGAATGACAAACAATGAGGACAATACAAGCCAAGTAAGCAATTCTAGTTATAATGATGGTGAAATTGATTTACAAAAGGCGTTTCTAGAATTACTTGATGAATNTGTGTTTTTGACTTTGAACATAAATTTAATAATTCAAAGATACATGGAATCAAAACCAGTAAGAAACTAAGTCCTAGACACTAAATTACAATTATTACAAAAGCTTTTCATCTGAATACAAGTCTTCAAAAGATCTTCTTGAATCTTGATTTTTCTTGACTTTATTTGGGCATCATCAAAACTTCATCTTCATCATTTTCCTAACATTCTCCCCTTTTTTATGATGATCAAAAAGTCCTTTGATTTAAAGCTTTTAGTAATAATCTGGATAAAAACACAACTTATGGAAGAAAAGAATACTAGTGGATTTAATAAACACAAATAAGCTTTAAAAATTTTCTCCCCTTTTTTTATCGTAATTAAAAAGTTGTGTTAGATTTATCTCCCCCTAAAAATAATTAGAAGTAATACTTCCCCTTAAGAAAAACATGTATGCATAAAATTTGGGGAAAGACATGACATATTTTATTGAATTTAAACAAACATTCAAACACACAATATTTAAAGCATACATCCCAAAACATAAGTCATTCTTAGACTAGAGAACCTAAAACTCATCACTACCTCTTTACTTGATTCATCTTTATCTAAATAGCAAGAGGTTCTCATAAGAGTAGATGCTTCCTTTGCTTTGTCCATTTCAAACTTCTTAAGAATTTCTCTACAGTACTTAGTTTAAGAAATTAACGTACCTTCTTTCATTTGCTTAATTTGAAGGCCGATGAAGAATGTTAATTCTCCTATCATAGACATTTCAAATTCACCCTGCTTAGTCTTAGCAAATTTCTCACAAAGATATTTATTAGATGATCCAAAAATAATATCAACATATACTTGAATGATCAAAATATGTTTTCCTCTATTAAAATCATTTACTTCAATTTTGTTTACCATTGTTTATGAAAAAATTTAAAAAATTCTTAAATGTTAAACATTAGGTACCCAACTACTTTGTATGGGTCCTTTGGTTAGATTGTAAAATTGAAATCATTTTACAACCCAAACATATCTACCACTTGGAACACCATAATGCTTAATTTTACATTTATTTGAAGTATGACCATTTTTCATACAATAAAAGCATGATACAACACTTGTGTTCCTATAAGTTGTTCCTTTTTCTGTCCAAGTTCTACGGGTTCTATTATTATGTTTATTTTTAATTTTAGGAACATACTTATTTTTATCAACCTTTTTACTTTCTACATTAATTTTGCTACATTCACCTAAGGTTGTTTGTTCTAGTAGTTTCTCAAAATTTTCACAAGATGCACATTCATCACTACTAGTAAATTTACCCTTTTCATAAAATAAAATTTTATTTTTTAATCTTTATTTTCTTCAAAAATATTTTCAAAATTTAAACAGATGTTTGCTTCTTCATCAAAATTGCTCAAGTCATAAATTGTTTCGTTGTCATCGTCCCATGCAATGTAGGCTTTCTATTTCTTGAAAATTTCTTTTCTTTCTTTTCTTCACTCTTATTTTGATTTGGGCAGTCAACTTTTAAGTGCCCCCTTTCTCCGCAACCATAGCATCTATAGTATGAGGAAGATTCTTGGTTTTCTCTCTTTTCGTATTTACATCTTCCTTTGCCTTTTGACTTCATGAACCTATTGAGCCTTTTGATTACGTGACTCAAATTTTCTTCATCATCTGAGTGTTCATCTTCTATTTTTTGCTTTTGCTCCTTTCTACCTCATATTTGAAAGCTAGAGTCTTTTTATTAGTTTTTGCTTCATCTTCATCTAGTCATCCAAGGTCAAGTTCATACTTTGTCAACTTTCCAAATAATGCCGCCATAGTCATTGTGTTGAGATTTTGTGACTCCGAAATTGCAATCACTTTGGTTGCCAAGACCTGTCTAAAGATTTTAAAATTTTTATATTAAACTCATCAGTTTCGAAAGACTTACCTAGTCCAATGAGGTGATTTACCATGTTGGTGAAGCATTTCTAAAAATTTGATATTGTTTCTCCTTGCTTCATCCTGAACATTTCGTATTCATGGATTAAGGTATTCTTTCTAGCTCTATTTACATCATATGTACCTTTGTGGGTTACTCTCAGCAATTCCCACATTTCTTGTGCAGTCTTACAAACAGAATCCTGTAAAATTTTAAAATCAAGCACCTTAGATTGTCAAGCTATCAATTTTTACAAAAATCCTGTAAAAATTCTATAAGAATAACTATCAAATCAAGCTTTAGTACCAATTGTCAAAGTGGCTATAGTGGAATGATTAACATGGGATAAGAAACCAAGAGGGGGGTGAATTGGTCTTTAATAAAAACGTGTGCCTTTTAAATTTCTACTCAATTAAACTTACTAAGAAAATAATAATAACAAATAAAGAGAGTAAGGTTGAAAGAAATTTGTACAGATGATTTTATCCTGGTTTGGATTTACCAATCCTACGTCCAGTCGTTTATCTCAAAATAAGATAAAAAATTCACTAATCACAAAACAATTACAAACTAAAATCACATAGATACAATTTGTAATAGTTTAGAAAACACCTCTCTTGAAGCCACAAGAGATGAGACACACTTCCCTTAAACACACCAAGGGACGAACACGTCCTCCGAATACTTCACGAAGGATGAACACCTCCTTTGAATCTTCATAAAAGATGAACACTTCCTCTGAATACCTCATGAAGGATGACTTTCCTCTTCCAAACACCTCCTTAGATGCACCAAGGATGAACCGATTATTCCTCTATCACCGTAGCAACACTTCATAAGTTCCATAGATGAGAGTTTCTAAAGCCGAAAAAGAACACACAAGTCTCAAAGGTTTCTGAGTATTAGAGCATAAGGGAAGAGTTGTTGTTGAAGGAAAAAGAGAGTCCATTTATAGAATCAAGCAAAGATTCTTCCATTCTTCGTTTTCTGTCATTTGACGCTTTTAATCGATTAACTAATCGATTAAAATAAGTGCAACGGCTAGTTTAACGGCTAGAAAACTCCAACGGTCAAACTTAATCGATTAATCTACTTGTTAATCGATTAGCTAATAGATTAAATGGTAGTTTAATCTATTATTCCAGAGACAATTTGAGTTTTCAGCTTTTACTATGATTAATCGATTAATTGATTAATACAATGTGTTTTTGACTTTGAACATAAATTTAATAATTCAAAGATACATGGAATCAAAACCAGTAAGAAACTAAGTCCTAGACACTAAATTACAATTATTACAAAAGCTTTTCATCTGAATACAAGTCTTCAAAAGATCTTCTTGAATCTTGATTTTTCTTGACTTTATTTGGGCATCATCAAAACTTCATCTTCATCATATTGCTAACACCCATAGTTCTGACTATTGTTATAAATGATATGTAGGCGAGAGTAGTTTGATGTAAGAACTTGCAACATAATCTTTTTTTTTCTTTGGTTTTAAATGAGTTTTATCGGATCTCAGTTTGCAATATAGCTCAGCAAATGTGGAAAATTCTTCGTGTTACTGACGAAGGAACTGGCGAAGTGAAATGTGCAAAGAACACCCTCACACATGAATATGAGATGATTCAAATGCAACAGGGTGAAACCATTATTGACGTACAAAATCATTTCACACATATTGTCAACCATATCTTTAGATTAGGTAAAAACTTTTGATATTGATGAGCTGAATATTAAGAATTTGAAATCTTTGAACAAAACTTGGCAGCCAGAGGTTACTTCGATCACCGAGTCTCAAAATTTGGTGTCCATGTCAATGCCAGTGCTCTTTGGAAAATTGAGAGAACATGATCCTTAATTGAGCAAATTAAGTGTTGAAGAGCACCAAGGAAAGAAGAAGACGTTGTCATTTAAAAATGAAGTTTCAATTGGTAAAATTCAAAAAAGAATAAGGAATCTGAAGATGACAATTTGAATCTAATTGTAAAAAGATTCATCAAGTCCTTGAAGTCCAAAGGAAAAGGCAAGTTCGTTATTGAGAAAAACGAGATCAAAGGTTCATTTTCAAAATACAAGTGCTATAGTGGTGGTGAGAAGGGGCATGTAAGAGCTAACTACCCAAACAACCAAAAGAGTGAGGAAAAGAAAGAAAATAGATCTTACAAAAAGAATAAGGCGTACATCGCTTAGGATGACAACAACTCAAGTTCATTTACCTCAAAGAGAATCTTATGGGGAAGCCAATTTGTGCTGAATGACAAACAATGAGGACAATACAAGCCAAGTAAGCAATTCTAGTTATAATGATGGTGAAATTGATTTACAAAAGGCGTTTCTAGAATTACTTGATGAATCTGAACAACTATACGCTCCTCATGAAAAATTAAAGCAAGATTTTAAAGAATTGCAGCTCAAGTAGGAAAAAGTTTTAGATGAAGAAGTTATTTCAAAAAAAATAAATTTTTAATATATAAATGAAAGAGGCCACGGTTATTAAACCTCTTGTTGAATGTCTTTGTTGTAAAATCCATATGTTTGATATTGATATTTTAGAAAATCTACTTAAGTAGGCTACAAAAATTAAATCTATTGAAGAACATGTAGCAGATAAAAGGATTTCTAAAAATAAAAATATATTTATAAAGAAAAACTTAATTAAAAGAACTCATAGAGTTTGGGTTGAAAAGGTATTATTTTAAATTCAAAAGTGTCTTACATTACTTGTTTTTATTGTATGAAATAGGGACATACCTCTAACAAGTGCAATATAAAGCATTATGATATTCCTTGTGGAAAATATGCTTATGTAAGAGTCATGAAATGATTTTCCCATATTATTAACCCCAAGGACCCATAAAAATTATTGAGGACCTAATATAGGCTTGTTTCCTTTGCTTTGTAGGGATCTTCAAAGTCCAAAAAGTCTATATGGTATCTTAATAGTGGATGTTCAAGACATATGACTTGTGATAAGAAGACATTTGTCAGATTTTAGAAAAAGGAATAAGGCTCTATCACCTATGGGGACAATAATAAAGGAAAAATCCTCATAACTAGAGAAATTGGAGGGGAGGATACTTTAACCATAAAAGATATGATATATGTTGAAGGATTGAAGCATAATCTTCTAAGCATAAGTTAGTCATGCATCAAACACCTAAAGGTGACCTTTGAAAGTGATCACTACATTATTTATCATAAAAATTCTTCTGAAATTGCATTAAAAGGTTTAAGGCATAATATTATTTATTTGATTGATATTGAAAGTGCATATAGAAATAAATAACATGTTTAGTTGCAAAGGAAGAAAATCCATGATTGTGGAATAAAAGGGCTGCTCAAATTCATATGCAGCTCTTGAATAAGTTGATCTAAGGACATAATAATTGGTTTGCCAAAACTGAAGTTTGAAAAAGGCAAACTATATGCAGCATGTCAAAAAGAAAAGCAAGTTAAACTTTTTTTCCTTCAAAAAAATGTAATTTCTACTTTAAAACCTTTAGAACTATTGTACATGGATTTATTTGGTCCTTCAACGATAAAAAGTTTTGGTGGCAATTATTATGCTCTTGCAATTATATATGTCTATTCAAGGTACAAATTAACTTTCTTTCTAACCTTTCGAAGCCTTTAAGACCTTTGTCAAAAGAGTTCAAATATGAAAAGGATTTTAACAAAAAAAATTTGACAAGTGATCATGGAGGAGAATTTCAAAATGAATTTTTTGAAAAGTTTTGTGAAGAGCATGGTATTATACATAATTTTTCTGCTCCTAGAACTCCTCAACAAAATGAGGTTGTTAAAAGGAAAAATAGATCATTGGAAGAACTTCCTAGGAACTTCCTAAATATTTTTGGGCGATGTTGTGAGCAATGCATTTTATGTACTAAATAGGATGCTCATTAGACTTGTTTGTTATAAATGCTTTTTATTAAATAGTGGAAAAGTAAACTTGGCAAAAATTGATTCAAAAGCTAATGAAGCAATATTTCTAGGATATTCTCTTTCAAGTAAAACTTATAGAGTCTTTAATAGGAGGACATTAATAATTGAAGAATTTATGCATGTTGTCTTTGATGAAATTGTGGACCTTGAGGAGAACCCTCTTGGGTCAAATAGACCACTTGCAAGTGATGAAGATTATTTAACGGAAGCATTTGAAAAGATGTACATAACTAATAATCCTCCTTTGTAACAAGATGTTCCTAAAAGATTTCAAGAGCTTCATGGATTATCAATGAATAATATCATAGGAGACATCTCAAAAGGGATAACTATTAGACGAAACTTAAATAATTTTTGTATGACACTGGCTTTTTTCTCTCACATAGAACCCAAGAATATTGGTGAAGCTCTCCAAGATGACAAGTGGTTTGTTGCATTGTAAGAAGAGCTAAATCAGTTTAAAAGGAATGATGTTTGGGACCTCATTCCTAGAGAACAAAAGCATTAAGTTATTGAAACAAAATGGGTGTTCCGAAACAAACTGGATGAGGATGGTCATATTATATAAAACAAAGACAAACTTGTTGCAAAAGGATATTTTCGAAGGTATTGACTATGATGAAACTTATGCTCATGTTGCAAGGATAAAAGTTATACACTTACTTTTTTATTATGCATCTCTTATGAAATTTAAACTATCTCAAATGGATGTTAAGAGTGTTTTCTTAAATGGTTCTATCAAAGAAGATGTCTATGTTGAGCAACCTCCTAAATTTTTAACATTATAAATATCTAAAAACATATTTACAAACTCAAGAAACCATTGTATGGACTCAAAGAAGCTCCTAGGTGTTGGTATGAAGGACTAAGTAATCACTAGTACAAAAATCGCATACAACGTCGAATATTTTGGGCTTTTAACGACGAATTCGCGAAAGACGTCATGTCAGGAGACGTTAAATTTACGTCAAATTTAAAAAATTCGACGTTAAATTAACATCGAATTTTTTTAATATATGACGTTAACTTAACCTCAAATTTTGTCAATAATCAACATTAATCAATTGTTTTTGTTTTAATTAATTGTGATCCTTTTTTACAACTCTACGAGACCTGAAAAGCAAAAAAAAAACAACAAATTTCAATTTTTGGTATTTTATAAAGCATGAACTATGAACGTGTAGTGTAGTATCAACAACAAACAACAATAATCAACAACAAACAAGTTCAATCAAACAACAACAACAAACAAGTTCAACTAAACAACAAGAACAAACAAGTTCAACAAAAAAAATTAACAAACAAGTTCAACAAATAAGTTCTTCAAAATGAAAACGAAAACGAAAACTAACCTTCAAAAGGTGGGTTCATCGGAATAAAGTTTCGTCACAGTGAGAGAAAGTAGAATGCGCCTATGAAGGACAAGAGCACAAAAATAATCGGTTAAAACAAACAAAAATCATACATAAAGTAATTAATTAACATGCAGTTGTATCAAATTAAAGAAAGATTACATGTGATGCTTGTCAAACTTCGTTCGAGAAAAGTTTGAGAAGAGAAGAGGGTATTGCGCGCTAAGATAAAGTGAGTGAATTTTCAATCTCCCGCTTAAATTTTTATTGAATTCACTAACCTTTTGATGTCGAATTACAATTCTAAACGACGTTTAATAATTGCATTTATTTACAAAAATGTCACCGCTCATTTTTAACGTTGGTTATTCCGTGGTTGGACGATGAACGCGTGACGTTATACGCTATTTTTGTACTAGTGAATTATCTGTTAGAAAATGACTTTTCTAATGGAAAAATTGATTAAACCCTGTTTATAAAAAGAGTAGGAGAACATATCCAATTAATTCAAGTATATGTTGATGACATAATCTTTGGATCTACTGATAGTTCTATGTGTGAAGGGTTTCCAAGCATTATGAAGGGAGAATTTGAGATATCAATGATATGATAATTGACATTCTTTCTTGGCCTCCAAATTAAACAAATGAAAGGTGATACCTTCATCTCTCAAACTAAGTATTACAAAGAAATACTTAAGAAATTTCGAATGGATACAGTTAAAGAGGCAAACACGCCTATGGCTACCTCTTGCTATTTGGACAAAAATGAATCAGGAACTCAAGTAAATCAAATCATGTTTAGAGGTATGATTGGTTCTCTTCTCTATCTTACCGCTAGAAGACCTGATATTATGCAGAGTGTATGTGTTTGTGCTAGATACCAATATGTCCTAAGGAATATCACCTAGTAGCAATTCAGCGTATATTAACATATCTTAAAGAAACTAATTAGCAAATATCTTCATCAAAGCATTACCTAAGGAAAGATTTTTGAGCTTATAAGAACTTAAGAGTGTTAGATATGTCTTAGGACACAAAATTAGCCAATTTTTGCAATTTTTGAAAATTAACGCTTAATAATCGATTATCCCAAGTTGATAATCAATTATCTCCAAGTATTAGGAAATAGTGTTTCAATAATAATCGATTATCACATCTGATAATCGATTATCTTATGTTATCTGCCAACATGCTTTTTTCATTGCTAGAATATTTGATTATCTTGGATTAATAATCGATGTTCTCTAACATCTGGGTAACAATTTTGAAACAATAATGGATTATCATAAATGATAATTGATAATCATGGGTTACTGTGTGACTTTAAGTGAAAAACAATACATTATAACGATCATAAACATCTAGAAACGACTAGATTCTCTTTAAATTATTCGTTAGGAACTGGTTAGAATATTTATATGACACTATAAATGATTATTTCTCTCTACACCCTTTCCTTGAACTTTCTTGTGATCCTTTACATTCATTCTTTTATTGTTATCCAACCTCTGCCATCCAAACCCTTTCTTCCTTCATGGTTGAACCATCTAGACAAAAAATACCTACAATAATAAGGAGTCACATTATTGATCCTACTCTTGCACCGGTTGTGAGACTCGCAAACCTTGAAGGTTAAGTATCTTATCCAAAAAAATGACATGAATTCATTAATTTTTATAAGGAGAGAAAACTAGTGGCACCAAAATTTATCAATGTCAACTAGTTTTCATACAATTGACTTCAGTTCCAATATCTTCTACGGAATCAAGATTGCAACATTTTGTGAAACTAAAAGGTGCTTATTGCGCATATTTAGTTTGGGTATTCTTCTTTAATTTCAAAGAGGTGACGTTGCTCGCATAATGGTTAAAGGGGTCAATATTATTCTTGACAATAGAATTTGTACAAATGTGGCTCACTTGCCTATTAGGGAAGATGCAGTTAAAGTGCATCTTGGTGTTGAATGTTTCAATCTAATCCTTTCTTATCGATCCTTCCTCCAAAACCCATAGGCTCACTTGCCTATTAGAGAAGATGTAGTTAAAGTGCATCTTTGTGCTGAAGGTTTGAATCTAATCCTTTCCTATCAATCCTTCCTCCAAAACCCACAGCCCATTGAGTGCAAGTAAATACCAATGAGTGGCCTCAAGATGGATGAATGCCTCATCCACTATCTCATTGTTTGGATTCCTTCTTCTCGTACCACAAACCGTGCTCAATGTTTTGAGCAACATCTTTTTATCATATATGGGCTACTCAAAAACATCATTATTGATTGACCTAATCTCATCCTTGACATGATGCTCAAAGGCAACAGGTATCCTACCTATAACCTCTCATGCGTCTTGCTTATCTCTTGCATCTGTGAGTACAAACGGGTGAGCATTGAAGGAGAAAATGTCTCACAAACCTTGCCAACACATGAGATTGGCCAGCTAGCCTTAAGACACATGAGTTTTATTCCCCAAGGACACACTTTCAAACCTTCATCAACAAAGGGGATGCAGTTGTTGATGAAGACGACAAAGATACTCTCATGCCTGATCCTACAAACTTTATTGGACAATCCCAAGCTCTTGCAAGCTTCTCTTCTTCTATGGAAGAAAATGTTGCTACTCTAACCAAAAGAATAGAGGAGATGTACAACCTTCAAACACAAAGGCATAAAAATTACTTAATCTCCATATTTCTCAACATTACCATGTTTGTGGTGTCGTTTCTTATAAGGATCTTCTAAATGATTGGCCAAATATATTGAGGGGGAGCTTCTATTTAGTGCAGAGCACTTGTTTACGGGGAGTTTCTCTATTTTTTTTATTATGATGAAAAAAAGGGAGAAGGAGAATATACAATTTAAAAGCATTCTCATATTGTTACTCTAATGTTAAATCTTTTTGTCTAAGTTGCAAACATGCAGGTACTAACAAAAGCTTTAAACAAGAATTTTGATCATAATAAAAAAGGGGAAGATTGTTAGCAATAAATTGATGCAAGGTTTAAAAAGATTTTGATGGTGAAGTGCACAAAGACTTGGAGCAACAATTATATGCTTGGATGAATTTCTATTAAAGATTTTGTTTTATTTAAGGTTGTAATAGTTATGTCTTTAGAGTAGTGAACTCATATGGATAAATGAAATACTCTATTTTCAGAATGTTTGTTGGAATAATCGATTGTCACTTAGGATAATTGATTATCCCAAAACATGAGGCATTAAAGCTTGAGTTGTCAAAAGACTTGCTCATACATTAAATATTGATTTCTCTTCCTTCATATTTTGGTCAGTTTAAGATATCTTATAATTGATAACATGACAAATGATCTCTTAATAAGCTCATTCCATACTACAAGCAAGAAAAGGAAAGGATGAAGCAAGAAAAGATAACAAATGGTCATTTTGTGAGCACCTTTAACAACAAGGGAAAGAGAAGGAAAACTAAGGATCCTAAGAATAAAGTTGTTAAGGGTCTAGCACAAAGAAAAAAAATCAAGGCAAAAGTTGTTTGCTTGGTAGTGAGATTGGAAATGTACAGATGAAATGTACCCAATTTCATGCTTGATGTGTAAAGAAAGGAAAATTTCTTAGTTTGATATGTTCGAAGGTCACTAAAATTTACAATAGTAACTTAGGAGCATTATGATACAAACACATATGTCACATCTCTATAAATATAATTGAATGCCTTAAGTCAAATGGGCGATTGGATTCCATCAACTTCATAAGCCTTGATATTTGTATTGAATGCATTAAAGTTAAACAAGTCAAAAGCAAATGAAAAAAGTCTTCATTTTTGGACGATGTTCAAATCATTTAAGGTTGAAGTTGAAAATCAACTCAACAAAAATAATTAAGACTATTATATTTGATCGTTGTGGTGAATACTATGGTAGATATGACAATTGAGGTGAAGAATGTACGATACCTTTCGCCAAGTACCTTGAGGAATGTTAAATTGTTCCATAGTACACCATGCCAGGGTCACCTAATTAACATGAATGGTGTGAGTGAAAGATGAAACATGACTCTTAAGTATATGGTAATGAACATGATTTGTCACATTACCTTGCCCTAGTCACTCCTAGGAAAGACATAAGACTACAACTTACATTTTAAATAGTGTCAACCAAGGTTTTTGCCTAAACACATTGAAAGTTTTGGGTTGGATGAAAGCC
This sequence comes from Vigna umbellata, assembly GCF_018835915.1. Next base: position 66,425 of record NW_025910050.1, read on the forward strand.
TAATTTGAATCATGTTTTGTGCTTTTGGATGTGTAGCTAAAGCAAGGCCTTAAAAGTCAAATAAAAAGAAATTTGACTCCTAGAGAATAAGAACCTACCTTATTGGTTATTGTGAAAGATACATGACTTTAAATTTTACGATCTTAAATTAAAGACAAATTTATGGCAAGAACTGCCACATTCTTTGAGGATATTCAGTTTCGGGAGAACAACAAGGTTAGAGACATTGTCTTAGTGGAAGATTTGATAACAATTCAAAAAGTTGAGTCATATAGTTGCTTTTGATAAAGCAAGTTTGAAACCTCTACAAAATATTACCACTTAAGATAATATGGTTGTTCATGAAGAGCATGCTCAAGATCAAACTCGAGATCTTAAAGAACCTATGCTTCATGAGCTAGTAGCTTTGTAGAGATCCACAAAAAGAAAGGAATAAATTTTATTCTAAATGATTATATGGTATTTCTCCAAGAACATGAGAAAAATAATGGAATTATGGAAGATGACCTTGTCAACTTCTATCAAGCCATGTAGGATTCCAACTTGGAAAAGTGGATTAAAGTAATGAGTCAGGAATATAAGTGTATGCAAGACAACAAGGTTTAGGAACTTGATAAGTGTGATAAATACTTATTATTAATGCTTATTTTTACCCTTAAATTTGTATTTATTCATGATTTATGTGTTCTCCTCATGGGATGTAATATTTTCTTGTTTTGTTCATGTTTTAGGTTAGTTGGTCTATTTTAGATTATTGAGCAAGAAAGTGAAAATTTAATTAGGATTGAAGTTTGATGCTAGGATCTTCTCGTTTAGCCATAGTTTGTTCGCTCATCCAAGAAGAAAGATACTCGGTTAGTGTATTTCTTGCTCAGTGAGCATGATCAGTTAATACCAAAACAGTTGATTTTTTGCCTAGCAAATGCATATTGCTCGCCTAATGAAAGGTTAATTTCTAAAAGTTTTTATTTATTAAAGAAAGAAAGAAAAAAAAAGGCAGTTCTGGTTGTGGAAACATGAAGAAACTCAAGAATTGATCAAAGGCTACTCCAACGCATTAAGACATTGTTCTTCCATCAATTTCCATCAAATTTGTATGTTTTAGATGATTAAGAGTAGTAAACTCCATGTTCATTAAGATTGGATATAATGTACTCAAACTAATGTAAAGTTCTTGTCCAATAGAATCTTTGTTCGTTCATATGCTTTATATTGAATTTAATGTTTATGTTTAGAAATTTTATGCATATGAATGTTTCTAGTTACTAAGAAATGATTTGGAACATGGAAATAGATAAAACACCAAAGAGAATTGGTTCTAGAAATGGTTTCAATTTCTCATGGACATTCTAGATATCTGAACTTAAAGCAAATTGAATGTTAAATGAACTAAAGAATTATTAATTTAGCATATTGATTTAGAACTTTTTCCTAAGGAATTAAGATGTGTAAGCTTTTGATATGAATGTTTCAGTGAAATAGAGATAATTTGTATAGAGTATTTACATAATTTGATTCATGAAATTGTTAAGACTTTGGTAAGTGTACCAAATCGTTTCAAGTAATAAACCGGTAAGACTGGATATCGTTTCCTAAGAGACTCGTGTCACCAAATAATCGTGTAATTTCCAACTAACTTAGACTAAAGAATGATTCCACAATTTGGGTTTTTGTGCAATTAAAGTAAACATTCAACATAAATGATAAAAGTGATCTTAGATACTCAAACACTTGGAAATGGAAGGATTAGAAATGATATGGAATGGTATTGTTGGGGGTATGATTTCACCTACTTCAATCTTATGTATAGAAAATCACTTCCTCTTCATTAATATGCCAATGACAATCTAATAAATTACTCAAACCCAATCCCTTGGTAGAGAGAGACTAGACTTCCTAATTAGGCTCCAATCCCTTGGAAAACCTAACAATTATTTCTGCATTAAGAATTGAGATTTAAGACAACCAAAGGTCCTAGTTCTATCCCTAGATACTATTTCCTTTAGGTGTTTAATCCAAGTCTAGATTTACCTAACATTTCCCAATATCAAGCAAACTCCAAAATCATGTCATGGGTAAGCATTAAGAAAAAGAATTAAACACTAATAATCAATGAAAGAGGCATATATTCATTCAAAACAGAGTAATTTACATAAGAGTTTAGTGGCTACATCAATCCCCCAACAACAATGAAATTATCTCTCCATGAATGGAGAACTCAAGCTTACAACAATGGTGGAAATTGAAGAAGGAAGAAGACTCATGGATGAAGAAGGATTGTTCCCACAGCTCCTAGCTCGCCTCCAAGAGCTCCAAATGAGAGAAGTCATGTTTGGGTAGCAAAAGATGTCAAGCTCTTCGCACCTCTGAGTTAAATAGGGCAAATCTGCCCTACCAACAAAGTTGGCACTCAAGCCCCCAGAAGAGGGGTGCTCAAGCGCACGACAGTCATGATGCACTGACGCTCAAGCCCCCATAAACCAGGGGCGCCCGGGCTAGCTTCAGTAGAATTCTGGTTCTTCATTTTTTGTTGTTTTTCTTTCTTTCCTTGCTTTCTAGTGTCTTCATTTGATGCATAGACTTCTTCCAACTACTTTAAGCACATGAAAGTAGGGATTAGTGATCGAAATATCTCATTAAAGCTTAAGGTGCAACCACTTAACAAACTAAAAGAAAACTAGGATTTACAAGGCAAAAAGTTAAGGAATGGTTGACATTTTCTCTTAATTCATTACTGGAATCATGGTAAAATATGTCATTATCAACTCCCCCATACTTAGAACCTTGCTTGTCCTCAAGAAAAAGGTATCTGGCTCCAACACAAAACATATTTTCACAGACATAGCAGAATTCACAACACTTGCTTAACTTGGAACGACTAGAAATGTGTATAGATTAGCCTTCCACTGTGCTGCTCACAACATTTTCAATCAATCAAATGCTACAGTTTATAACAGATCAACAGTCATGGCAGAATGCTTTACTTAATTATGTAGAACCAGTCCTCACCCAAGATAGTGTTTCACTTGAATGCACTGGTGTATAAGGATGTGTATCTATCACTCTACTATCACAATGTCACACAAATCAACTTTGCCATTCGTTTCAACCAAATTAAACACATTCACAAACAAGTTAGCATCACAAGGACTTTGATTGGCTTGTAATGTGGCTGGGCTAAGAAAGAAACATGGTTTTTATGGAAAACAAAACACCTTGAGCTAAGAGATTAAACAATTCAAATCATGCACATAAGTTTCTGTTTTGCTTCACTTAAATTACAACCACTTTCGAACTTATATCCCACCCTTCTTTCATTCCATTCTTTCTCTTTATCTTTTTCTTTCTTCTTTTTCCTCATTTTTCTATCTTTCTATTTTTCTCAATACACCCTTACAGAACAAACTTCCCCAAACTTTAAACCATTCACCTGCAGCAAACATGATTCTTTCATTCAGCTCAAGGTAAGTAAATCAAGGAATTTTCATTAGGCTTGAGGTTTAAGGAGGGAATGCATCTTTCATTAAGGTTCAAGAGGGTTGTATTGGCTTATTTGGCTCAAACATATAAAAGATGTAGAAGAGTAAGATGGCCTTGATCATGTGTAACACCCAAGCAAATGATTCTATTCAGAGAAACTCAAGCAAAGTCAATTGTGATCTAACATGATAGTATTCACAAGAAAAATCTAAGGCACAACATCTCACAAGGTAAACTCAAGGTTCCACAAACTTCATCAAGCAACTGCCAAGAATATTGATCGCAGTTAAACATAAAGCATTCTCAGACTTTTCATGAAGAAAGCAACGACAATTTGAACTAAATTGACCCATCTCAAGCATCATTTCATATTCAAGCATAAGCATCATGGATCAGCATAGTCTATCAAGCCAGATAACTTAAACAACTTAACTAAAATTGAAAAAGAAAAAGTTTCATTCAAGCAAAAGCTAAAACCAAATCAAACTAGCAACCAAAATAAAAGAAAGCAAAATAAAAGGTCTTGTGAAGCTCATGATGTACTCTAGTCACTCATATTTGTAGTGTCATCATCAACAGCCCGTCATCATTGTCAGAATCCTCATTTTCTGCACCATCAGTTTTGGCTCCACCTCCCCCAATAAATTGGGTTGGTCCCCAAGCCATGTTACTTGGGTTGCATATTCCTCTGCTGACATCTCTCTTTGTAGCGACATTTGTTTTTATTCTCATGGAGGTGGATGAAGAAGCCATTTCTACACAAAAGATTGAAAATAAAGTTTGCAAATGTGAGCCCAGAATGTAAGTATGCATTTCTAATAAACAATCATTAGATTGCATGATCACGAGTTCACAAGGTAGAAAGCACACTATATATGCAAGAAAAATTGCAAAACACATATTAGAGCATGAAAAATTTCAAGCAAAACAGAAAACTAGGATTGCTGAAAAATCTGGTCTGTCTCGCCGAGGCTTAGGCGCCCCTAAGCAATGGGGGTTGAGGCGCACGTGGGCCAGAATGCCAGAATTTAAAGTTCAGGCTTGAGCCCCCCTAAGCAAAGGGCGTTGGGGCACCATACCAAAAACTAGTTTTGCGAATTTTGGCTACTCACTCTATGATTTTTGAAACTTGACACTTCTTACTCCTCAATTCAACCCAGATTAACATGTTTTCACTATACAAACTTGATCAAATCCATAAGAAATGAAATTGAGTGCAAGAATGCCAATTTAGGTGCACACTTCCAAATCTTTCTAATTCTACAACTCAAGGCTTCAAATTTTACACTTTAAACATACCTAAACACAACATAACAATTCAAAACATACTCAATCACACTAGAACACATAAAAACATATTGAACAATTCTAAAACTCATCAATTCACAATAACACTCAACATTACACTAGTTAACCATTAACAACACATAAACTACGATTCAAACTAACATGCTCCAAAATAACCAAATTAAACTAAAACATTATAAAGCAAATTCAAACAATCAAAACACACTCAAATAACAAAATCACACATAAGAAAAGGATAGAAAGCTGGGTTGCCTCCCAGTAAGCGCTTGTTTAAGGTCACTAGCTTGACATATATGGCTATTAAGTTTGATTCTTGATGTTGCTATGCTTCTTTCTTTCATGACACCAACATCCTCTCAGTAGCTTTCTTGTCACCAACTTGATCCTTCTTGAATAGGGAGCCTCAATTTCAAATACTCCATTTATCTTTATATCCTAGATAACCCATAACCTATTCTTGATTCTCACTGGTTTGCCAGGTTTTGGTTCATCTCTTTCCATCACAGGGTTTTGGTGAGCTAGTTTCTTTTCCTTATCTTCTTCTTCTCCCTTCACTTTTGGAGAGAAGCAATTAAGGCTCCTCTTGACCAACTTGGCAGCTTTCCCTGTTAGACTAGTGACTGATAGAAGTTCATCTGTAGCTTTAGGACTAGTATATTTTTTTCGATTTTGTTGTCCAGCTTCAAAGACATTGAATGTTACCTCTCTATCTTGGTCCTTTAATTTCAATATTCACTCTTCCATATGAATGGCAACCTTAGTTGTCTTCATGAAAGGTCTTCCAAGGATGAGTGATATCTCTGCATCTTCCTGGCCATGTCCATAACTACAAAGTCCACTGGAAATTGGAACTCATCTATTTTGATTATCACATCTTCAACTACACCAAATGGATATTTGATAGATCTATCCGCCAATTGAAGTGTCATTCTTGTTGGCTTGGCTTTAAGACCACCAATATTTTTAAGCATGGATAGGGGCATCAAATTGATGCTAGCCCCTAAATCAATAAGAGCTTTCCCTATATCATAGTCTCCAATGGTGCAAGGAATAGTAAAACTCCAAAAATCTTTGAAATTTAGAGGGAAAGTCTTCTACATAATGACACTACAATTTCCATGCAATTCAATTGTTTCCTCATCTAAATACTTCTTCTTCTTCTTGTTGATGATTTGCTTCATGTACTTCGTATAAGCAGGAATTTGTTGCAGTATTTCGGTCAATGGCATGGTAATCTAAAGTTGGTCAAATATTTGCTTGAACCGAGCCAATTGTCTCTCATTCTCTTTATTAGAGGGGATTTTCGGATAAGGAAGGTGTTTCACAATCTCTTTTTCTTTTTGATTTTTCTCTTTGTCTTGCTTTTTATTTTCTTTTTCTCCTTCAACGATATCTTCTTCTACTTCTTTTGCTTCTTGATCCTCCTCTTCATTATTTTCCTTCTCTTCTTCTGGCTTTTCTTTTTCTTCTTCTTTTCTCCCAACCTCTTTTCCACTTCTCGTGAATATTACATTACATTCATCCTTAGGGTTGACTTGAGTATTTGCAAAAAATTGTTCACCCTGTTGGTTTGCCAATTGCTTGGCTAACTGAATGACTTGCACTTTCAGATTCTTTATGGATACATCAATATTTTTCTCCTTTTGTATGGACTGTTGCATGAACATTTGCAATGTTTCTTCTAGTTTTGAAGTCCAATCATTCTGAGATGGAAAATATTGAGCAGGTTGAGCAGATTCATATGGATTTCTACTGCTAGAAGCTCCTTGAGCTTGTCTCCACCCTTGATTAGAAGGATTAGGGAAAGGGTTGTTGAAGAAGTTTTGTCGTCCTTGATTCCCCATATAGTTGACTTCTTCAGGTTGGGATGGTTATCTCCACAGAAATCACATCTCATTACCTGATGATGTGGTTGAGCATGAGCTTGCATTACTTGCAACTTCTGAGGTAGCTTGACCATATGTTGAGTCAGGAGCTCCATTTGTTGGGCAAGAAGTTTGTTTTGTGCAAGTAGTGCATCCTGAGCACCAAGTTTATAAACTCCTCTCCTTTGTACTTGTGTTCTCCCATGTTGACTCTGCATGTCAATGGAAGCCATATATTCAATCACCGCAATGGCTTCATCAGCAGTTTTGAACAACACCGAGCCACCAAAAGATGCATCTAGTATCATCTTGGTATGAGGTTGCAAACCATTGCAGAATGTTTGCACTTGCATTTCTAGGCTGAATCAGTGACTGGGAAACTTTCTCAATAAAGCTTTGAATCTTTCCCAGGCTTCACATAATGGTTCATCCACTCCTTGAACGAAAGTGACAATTGCAACCTTTATTTCTATGCTCTTTGATGATGGAAAGAAGCATGCTAGAAATTTATGTTCCACATCCTCCCAACTGGTCAAATTTGATTAAGCTGTGACTAAAGCAAAGCCTTTGCTTTTCCATTCAGAGAAAATGGGAATAGTCTCATATACAATGCTTCTTCTTCCTCCCCCATTACACCTACAGATCCACACAACTCATAGAAAGTGACCAGATGAGCATGAGGGTCTTCATTGTCTAAGCTAGAAAATTGATTTGACCTGATGAGCTGGAGTAGAGCAGGCTTCATTTCTGCCAGCTTCTCACTCATAGTGGGTCTCACAATGCTTGAGAAGTTTCTCAGGCTTATGTAAGTGATTGAGTCCCCTATGGTTCTCCTTAGAGGCGGTCCTACATCAGCCATCCCGTTCACTAAAGAAGTATCAAGAGCTTCTATGTTTTGATTATTAAAAGAAGATAAAGATGAGGATTCTGGGGCAGCTTGTCGACTTATAGCTTGTTGTCTCCTTGTGTCACTATTGTTTCTACAAGCAGTCTTCTCGATCTCAAGGTCGACAAGGAGTGGTTCTGATGATATAATTCTCCTTGTACGGATGTTTCCCTTCATAGACTAAAGAACAACCAAACTCGAGCCACAAGTTAACCCAAAAGTAAAGATAATAATTACAATAAAAACAGAAAATTATACACAAAAGAATAGAGTCTAAATCGGTTAAAAATCACATAAAAGTCTAGTTTTAACACCGAGTCCCCAGCAACTACACCAAAAACTTTTTAAGACTTTGGTAAGTGTACCAAATCATTTCAAGTAATAAACTGGTAAGACCGGATATCGTTTCCTAAGAGACTCGTGTCACCAAATAATCGTGTAATTTCCAACTAACTTAGACTAAAGAATGATTCTATAATTTCGGTTTTTTTGCAATTAAAGTAAACATTCAACATAAATGATAAAAGTGATCTTAGATACTCAAACACTTGGAAATGGAAAGATTAGAAATGATATAGAATGGTATTGTTGGGGGTATGATTTCACCTACTTCACTCTTATGTATGGTAACTCACTTCCTCTTCATTAATATGCTAATGTCAATCTACTAATTTACTCAAACTCAATCCCTTGGTAGATAGAGTCTAGACTTCCTCATTAGGCTCTAATCCCTTGGAAAACCTAACAATTATTTCCACATTAAGAATTGAGATTTAAGACAACCAAAGGTCCTAGTTCTATCCCTAGATAATATTTCCTTAAGGTGTTTAATCCAATTCTAGATTTACCCAACATTTCCCAATATCAAGCAAACCCTAAAATCATGTCATAGGTAGAAACTTCACAAAAAGCATTAAGAAAAGGAATTAAACACTAACAATCAATGAAAGAGGCATATATTCATTCAAAACAGAGTAATTTATATAAGAGTTTAGTGGCTACATCAATCCCCCAACAACAATGAAACTATCTCTCCATGAATGGAGAACTCAAGCTAACAATGGTGGAAATGGAAGAAGGAAGAAGACCCAAGGATGAAGAAGGACTATTCTCGTAGCTCCTAGCTCGCCTCCAAGAGCTTCAAGTCGTGTTTGGGCAATAAAAGATGTCAAGCTCTTTGCAACTCTGAGTTAAATAAGGCAAATCTGCCCTGTCAACAAAGTTGGCGCTCAAGCCCCCAGAAAGAGGGGGCCTCAGACGCACGATAGTCATGATGCACTGGCGCTCAAGCCCCCATAAACCAGGGTTGCCCAGGCTAGCTTCATCAGAATTATGGTTCTTCGTTTTTGTTGTTTTTCTTGCTTTCCTTGCTTTCAAGTGTCTTCATTTGATGCATAGACTTCTTCCAACTACTTTAAGCATGAAAGCAGGGATTAGTGATCAAAATATCTCATTAAAGCTTAAGGTGCAACCACTTAACAAACTAAAAGAAACCTAGAATTTACAAGGCAAAAAGTTAAGGAATGGTTGACATTTTCTCTTAATTCATTACTAGAATCATGTTAAAATATGTCATTATCAGAAATCGAAACCTAATGAAGCTTTGACTGGATCATTTTACAACTCTTATAATTTTGATGTTTGTAATTTGTTTTAATACATGAAGCTTTCAAGAATGGCTTGTATCAAAGTTGTAATTGGTAAATTAGCATAATTAGACAAACTAGCACAAATCCTTTGGGAAACGATACTTGAAACTTCCATTTACTAATTGTAACAAAATAATACATTCACCAAAAAGTTAACACTTATCCTATTGCTAAAAGGTGCAAAACCATTGGTTGCCAATGAAATTTAAGACTAAGTGGGTTTCCAAAGATAATGTGGAAAAGTATAAGGCTTGTATTGTAACTAAGGGTTGTACCCAAAAAGGAAGGGATTGACTTGAAAGATATTTTCTCTCAAGTTTCATCGAAAAACTCTTTTAAGACACTCAAAAAGTAAGGTAAAAAGGTATAAGACTCGTCTTGTGGCTAAAGCCTATATCCAAAAGGAAGGAATTGACTTTAGAGAGACTTTCTCTCCAGTTTCATCGAAATACTCTATTAGGACCATCATGGCTTTTGTTGCACATTGTGATTTATAGCTCCATCAAATCAATGTCAAGATAATATTTCTTGATGGTTTGCAAATTGTGCAACCATAAAACTTTGTGTAAGGAGACCTAAAGAATATGGTTTGCAAATTGACAAAATCATTTTACGTGTTAAAATAGGCGTCTCGTCAATGGTGCTACAAATTTTATCAAGTAATTCTCTTATTTGGTTTTAGATGAATATTGTTAATGATTATGTGTATCATAAATTTAGTGACAGAAATCCTATATTTATGATCTTATACGTTGATGACATCCTACTTTTCACTAATGATATAGGCATGTTGCATGAAACCAAGATAGTTTTTTCAAGAAACTTCAAAATGAAACATCTTGGTGATGCCTCCTTTGTATTAGGAATCCAAAAACATTGAGATTGATCCCAGGGTACTCTAGGATTTTCACATAGGAACTATATCAATAAGGTACTCAAAAGGTTTGACATGCAGGATTGTAAGTCAAGAGATATTATAGTTTTTTAGGGAGGCAAATGTAGTCTTAATAAATGCTTAAAAGCAAATTTAGAAATTCAAGAAATGCAAAAAGATTTTTAATGCATTAGTTGTAGGAAGTCTAATGTATGCCAAAATTTGTATGCATCCATAAATAGGATACATAATTGGGATGTTAGACAAAAATTTAAGCAATCTAGGAATGAATCATTGAAACAACTAAAAGGATTATGAGATATTTAAAGAGAACAAAGGATTATATGCTCACATATAAAGAGGTCAAACACCAGTTAGAAATCACTAGATACTCTGATTCAAATTTTACTTGATGTAAGGAAGGTTTGAGACCCACTACGAGTTATATTCGTCTATTAGTTGGTGGGGTAGTTTCTTGGAGTAGTGTCAAGTAAACTCTTATTGCTTCATTTACCATGGTTGTAGAATTTGTGGCAAGCTATGAGGCATCTAGTAATGGGATTTGGCTAAGAAACTTTGTCATTGGACAACAAATTTCCAAAGGAATTAAGAGACCACTTAAGTTATATTTTGACAATAAATCAATCATATTATATTCCAACAACAAGTCAAAACACATTGATATTAAGTTTCTAGTTGTTGAGAAAAAGGTACAAAATAGACATATTTTCATAGAACATATAGGGATACACTCCATGATAGTGGATCCTCTTACGGAGGGTCTTCCACCCAAGGTTTGTTTTGGATTTCACATTATTCAGATGATGTTCTACAGTTTGAGGAATCTTTAGTTTAGTGGGAGTTAGTCATTTATGTGATTTATGTTTTATGTTTGTTATTATGCATACATACTTTTGTATTTGGATAATTTCTTTTGATCAAATATATAGTTTGGTATTGAATCAATAGACTTTTTATAATATTGTTGTTGATTATCTAACTAGGGTAAACCACGAAAAATTAAAAATTGACATGTATAAGTCACCTTCATGTGATTTCCAGAATACACATTTCATGATGATTTTTTGTGATGAAGACCCATTTTAGTTTTTTTAAGAGTTATGGTGTTATGGTGAGGAAAACCCAAGGAAGATCCCCACTGGACATTAAGATAGCCAAATGGTTATCTAAATGTGAAGATTCACTTCTAACGGTTCAAGAGAGAGTAAGAGATTTAATTAAGCACAAAATCAAAATAGAAAGGAAAAGACATTAGAAATAGCCGAACAAGATAAGCATAATATGAAACAAACGAAGAAGTAAAAAATGGAGCATGAGATGAAATACTAGAAGGGGGATGGGATTGTGAAGCTAGCACGCCACTTGAGAGGCACAAGGCTCGCCAAACTCAAGATGAGTGGATGATGTCACCACTTCAGTCCTAGACTTAAGATAAGACTAAGGGAAGAAGTCATTCTCAAGAGATCTCTCACAAAGGATGGTCAAATATATGTGTATAAACTCAAAATATCCAACCCTTTTACAATTGTAAGAGACCTCTTTTTATAGGTAATGGAAGAGGTCTTTTTCTAAAACCACAAACTTAAGGACACAAAAGCAAATAAAAGGGAAATGGTTCTCAAAACTAGTTCATCGCAAAAATGAGACACCTTGTGTTGGGTGTGACCTAGCTTGGCCCACAAGCCTCTCCATAGGCACCTTTAAGCTTCTAACAGGGAAGGTCAACCTTGCTCTCCGTGCTTCATGCACTCCATGTGTGTTGATCCAAGCTTAAGTCCCTCATCCTCCCAAGTTGGTGTTATCTCCCTACCAAGATGGTCTTAAATAATCCTACAAAACAAACATACATAGATTATAGTCAACAAATCAACTCAAGTTAAGTCAATAAGATGAATTCCAACAAAAGTCTACATAAACCATTGCTAAATAAACTAAGAGATGGGGGATTAAAGGTCTTCCTTCTTATCATGTTCCTCGTAACCACTCTAGGAAGGTTCTCTATGCTCTCATGAAGAGTCATGGACTCATCATTATGTCTTTTGGTTATGTCAATATTAGAGATCATTGATGAATTTAGTTATTATTAGTATAACAAAAATTGTTTTGGTTCTATGTATCGATATAATTAATAGACGAGATTATTTCGTTATGTCCAAGGAATATAATGGTAAATTTTGAGTTTATAAAGTTTAATACATCTGTAAGGATACATATGTGATCAATGGATTGTTAGATTTTTGGATCACATATATATTATTTAAATTTGTTAGGATCATTATCTAGTTAGTCAAAAATTATAAAGTGGTTTATTAATATTAAGTTTATGACTAAAGGCATAATTGTTATGAAAGGTTGTTGAGTAGATACTTTAAGTAATATTTTAAGTTGAGGAGGGTTAAATTGAAATTATTAAAATTTGGAATGTGAATAGAAGCAATTATAAAATTAATGTCCTCATTTGTAGAAAAAGTAACATTATGTATGTGTTAGGGTTTTTTTTTCTTTTCATCTAGTCAAGAGATAACAAAAGTGATACTTAAGACTCTCTACATTTGGAAGATCACATGTTTACATTAAAATCATCATCAACATTCTTTTCATCTTAAATTAGATTATATGTTCATTAAAATTTAATATATAATTGTGTTATACATTTTAAATCTTTAAGGATAAAAACATATTGTTAGCGACAATTATTTTATGTTACAAATTTTCTTCAAACAATTCCCAAAAAGCAACTACTTGTTACTTCCAAAACTCAACACTGAGTACTCACTACCATCAATCCAAACACTTAACTAGTCCTTAATTTGTTTTTATTATGATTAAAAAGAAACATTGAAATTCATAAAGGTAGTTTTCCAACTTAATTTCAAAAGATAAAAACTGAAAATAAGGGAATAAGATAAACTGGTGTTTGTCATTAACCCTTACTTTGTATGAAAAGGATTAGAAGAAAGATGTTTCATAAATATTTAAAATTATTAAAAAGATATAGAAGTTAGGTTAATGTGTAAGAATCAAAATTTTAATCACATTTTGTGAAAATCTTTTGTTTCAGATTAACACACTAGAAACGATTTACCACGAAATCAAACATTTATGGTATAAGGAGAGTAAGAGGGGTGCCCCATAATGTAATTTTGAAGCTTTCTTTTCAGCCATTCAACTCAATCAAAATGTCCAAATCATACGACATCTTGTTGCTCAATTTGCTTCAACGTGATATTGGATTTAATTTATTTACCGTTCATATCTATTCATTTATGTTCATATATTTATATTCTATTTATAAATATATATATATATATATATATATATATATATATATATATATATATATTCTGCTATTATATTATTTTAAACAGTTGTATATATAAATTGTAATCTCTCCTTATCATTGTATAAGATACACAATTTTCATCCTTATCATCTTTTCTCATAACAAGGTATCAGAAGAAAATTATTTCTTGATCACGTTCTTCCGCAACCAATTTTGTTACTGCAGAGATCTTCATCTTCTACCTTTCGTTCTTGGCTTTCCTACAATTTCTTCTCCTTCTATGGCTACTCCCTCTATTACTCTTGCATCGTTATGTTTCATGTTTTGACTTTTCTTTCTAGGGTTTTCAATGAGAAAATTTTGGGTGATTTAATCACTCGTATCCTTGGATTGATTTTTGAGGAATCTAGAGGAGTTTCTGGAGATTCGAGTTGTAAAATTTTTGTCCATTTTGAGGTTGTGAAATTCAATGGCGTCTGCAGTCATTCCTTCTCCTAATAATTCTCAGGCACAGTCACATTCCTCAACTCTGGGAGTTTCTCAAGAGCAAATTCATGGTCTATTGGCACTTCTTCCTCAATCTAATCTCACAGTCACAAATTCTACCGATCTAGTGAGTTCTCATAATGTTTCAACTTCTTCACAGGATAAAGGTAATATATATTCCCAATGGATTCTAGACACAGGTGCTACTGATCATATATTCAATTCTTTGTCTCATTTTATTTCTTATCATAGAATCTCTTCAATTACAGTATCACTACCCAACATAGACACAGGTGCTACTGATCATATATTCAATTCTTTGTCTCATTTTATTTCTTATCATAGAATCTCTCCAATTACAGTATCACTACCCAACAAGAACTATTCATTTGCTCTTTTTTCTGGCACGGTTTCTTTTAGCCCACACCTTACTTTACATAATGTCTTGTTTGTTCCTAATTTTTCAGTCAATCTTATTTCGGTCACAAAGTTAACTAAATATCTATCTTGTAAACTTACCATTTCTGAATTTCATGTGAAATATAGGACAAGTCAACCCTACAAATGATTGGGAAAGCTAAAGAAAGAGATGGCTTTTATATCATGATAGTTCCTACATTCACACCCCTTGGTTCACCAGCTACTATTACTCCTGAGAATTCTATTGCTTGTTCTACAATAAGACATAACTCTATAGATATTTGACACTTTAGACTAGAGCATCCTTCTTCTTGTTATATCAAATTACGCAACATGTATGTCACTTTACCTGATACAAAATACACTAATTGTGATACTTGTCATTATTCTAAGCAAAGAAAATTGCCTTTTCAATTAAGTACTACTATTTCAAAAGCTCCTTTTGATTTAATTCATGTTGATATTTTGGGGCCCTATTGTATTTCTTCTGTTGATGGTTTCAAATATTTCTTAACTATAGTGGATGATATGCCTAGATACACATGTATTAAATTGATGGCAAGTAAATCAGTTACAAGATCACAACTTATTGGCTTTGTTTCTTATATAAAAACACAATTTGGCATTGATGTAAAAGCTATTAGATCAGATAATGGTAATGAGTTTGCAATGACATATTTTTATATACAAAAAGGGATACAACATCAATTATCTTGTGTTGAAACACCTCAACAAAATGGAGTCGTTGAGAGAAAACATCAACTCATTCTCAATGTTGCTAGATCTTTAATGTTTCAATTCCATTTGCCCATAATTTTCTGGTCTTTTGTTGTTCGTTATGTTGTGCAGCTCATTAATATTTTACCGTCCAAAGTTTTCGCATATTTTTCTCCATCTCAATTGTTACACAATGTTAAACCTGACATTACTTACATACAAGTTTTTGGCTCACTTTGCTATGCTTCAACTCTTCAAGCTCGTAGAACAAAATTTCAACCTCATGTAAGAAAATGTGTTTTACTTGGTTTTAAAACAAGAGTGAAAGGCTACCTTTTGTTAGATTTCAACTCTAGGAAATTTTTCTATCAAGAAATGTAGTATTTTATGAAAACATATTTCCTTTTCTTACTAATGACAAGCACTCACCTATTGATACACAAAATTCCTTGGATTTTGTCACCAAAATTATTTCATCTCCATCACCTCTTTTCTCAGAAGTTACTGATCAACCCTCTTTACCACCTACAACTCCTCTTTCTATTTTTCGGACCCTGTTATTTTTTCTTCTCAACATGTTTCTATTGAACCTAGCACTGCTACTCCACAAAGAAAATCAATCAGGCCAAAATATAAATCATCTTATCTACAGGACTATCATTGCAACATGTTATCTACTTCTTCCGCCACTCAGTCATCCACAGGAACCTTATATCCTATCTCTTGATATCTCTCATATGATGCATTATCATCTCTTCATAAATCATATGTCATTAATCTTTCCCAAGTTAGTGAACCTAAAACCTATAACCAAGCCATCAAACATGATTGTTGGAGAAATGACATGGATCAAGAAATTACAACTTTAGAAAATACCAAAACTTGGGTTTTGACTGGTCTACCTTATGGAAAGCAACCTATCGGATGAAAATGGGTATACAAAATAAAGGGGCATGTTGATGGGAGTATTGAACGATACAAGGCAAGGTTAGTAGCCAAAGGCTACACAACAACAAGGCCTAGATTACTTTGAGACTTTTTCACCAGTTGTCAAACTCATAACAATAAGATTGGTTATGGCTTTAATAGCTTCCAAACCTTGGTATTTACATCAACTAGATGTAAATAATGCCTTTTTACATGAGGATCTAGTTGAAAAAGTATACATGTTTCTTCCTCTTGGATACAAAATAGAAAAACCAGGGCAAGTTTCCAAGTTGTTGAAGTCTTTATATGGACTCAAGCAGGCCTCTAGAAAATAGAATTACAAGTTGACCATTACTTTACTTTCTTTGGGCTACATACAATCAAAATTAGATTATTCACTTTTTGTCAAAAGTGATCCTGCTCATATCACCATCTTACTTGTTTATGTAGATGATATAGTCTTGGCAGGTGATGACATCCAGGAAATCCAAACTGTGAAGGCTCTATTGAATGCAAAGTTCAAGATTAAAAACCTAGGCCAACTCAAGTATTTTCTAGGCTTAGAAATTGCAAGATCTCAATAGGGAATTCATTTGTCACAAAGGAAGTATGCTCTAGAGTTACTAGAAGATGCATGATTGTTGGGATGTCAACCTGTTTCTACTCCTATCTAGCCAAACACAAAATTTTCCAAGACAAAAGGGAAACTTTATTCATATGTGCATTGGCAGGTTACTATATCTAACCAACACAAGACCATATTTATGTTTTGCTGTTAGTACTCTCAGTCAATTTGTTTCCAATCCTTTGGAAAATCACTATGCAGCAGCAATAAGGATCCTGAGATTATAATTTCCCTCCAACACTGAACATGTTCTCAAGGCTTTTAGCGATTCTGATTAGGTTGTTTACCCTGACACTAGAAGGTTTGTGACTGGTTCTAATGTGTTCTATGGTGCATCATTAATCATTTGGAAATCCAAGAAGCAAGGTGTTATATCTAGATCATCAACCGAAGCAGAATATAGAGCCTTAGCTTCCACAACATGTGAATTTCAATGGCTTCTGTATTTGCTCCATGATTTGAAACAGCCTCTACCACAACCAGTTCCTCTATTTTGTGACAATCAATCTTCTATACAAATTGCACAAAATCCAGCCATGCATGAGAGGGATAAAGTTCAAGCTAGTGTAATTAAGCTCCTATCCATTTCTACTTCAACACGACTTACAAACATTCATATTAAAGCTTTGCATCCAGCACAATTTCAATCTTTGTTATCCAAACTGAACATTAAGGATATATATGTTGCAGCTTGAGAGGAATATTAGATTTAATTTATTTTCCGTTCATATCTGTTCATTTATATTCATATATTTATATAATATTTTTATATTTATATTTTGTTTTTATATTTATATTCCATTTTTATATTGTTTTAAATAGTTGTATATATAAATTATATTATTTCCTTATCATTGTATAAGATACACAATTTTCATCCTTTCTTTTCTCATAGATATATCCTTGTTTTCTATCGGTTATCTATTCACAAAACTATTTTTAAAAGTAAGTATTAATTAGTTTTTTATTTTAAAATACTTCATTATCTATAAAAGTATTTTTTGAAAAATGAAAGTTTTATTGCATAATTCACTTTAAGTAAATGGTTATTTGATTTCATAAGTTCTTAAGATTTTTTTATTAATAGTTTGAAAAAGGTAGGATAACGAGGACTTAATTGCATTAACTCATGGTAGATATGAATAGCATATTTCATATTTAGTCTCCTACACCACATCGCTATATATTATTTCATATTAAAGAAAAATTGAATATTTAACTCTTTTTAAAATAACTTCTATCAATTCGTTATTTTGTATATTATTTCCTTATTCTGGTAAATATCTAAGTAAAACGATTACCGCTTAGGAAAAAACAATGACATAATTTATAAAGAAATAATTATAATGCTATGGAGATATTTAGTTTTGTCCTTATATCGACATTGTACATTAAAAGACATCATGAAAATGCAACTAACTTTTGTATTTGTCTTTTATTTTTCTTGCTTGTTTATCTTTAGATCTTTTGAATGAATTAATTGCAGGTGCCGGTGTCTATTGGTTCACACGTTTTGGCATAGTAAGTGCTTTTGCACATTAACACTACAAAAATTAATAATTTTTTCGGGATTTTTTTTTTCGTTTTCGGCGATTTTAACCCCCGAAAAGTGTTTTACTCGCGGTTAGAGAAATCGTGGGAAAAAACTCCGTCACTAAAAAAATTACCGACGGTTTTTGGAGAAACCATCAGTATTAGCGGGGGTTTCTCAAAACCGTCGGTATTAGGAGGGTTTTTCATAACCGCCGGTATTAATGGGGGTTTTTCAAAACCGCTGGAACTAACCGCGGTTTTTTAAAACCGTCCCTATTTGTTGGGTTTTACCTAATCGGGGTTCTAAAACCGCCGGAAATGTGTACAATTTTTTTTTATTATAATGCAATTATGATAAAATTAGTTTTGTTGATCATATAGATGAAATAATATTAACTAAAATTGGATATTACATATAAAATAAACTATATTGTTCAATATTTTTTAATATGGTCATACAACTAATTGTTCATATATATTAAAAAAGAAATATGTTCAAATCTAAATTAAAATACTAAAAATATGACTGAGATGTTTATTACATTACTAAAAAGAAACAATGTTTAATTTTGTTCTTTATTACATTTCTCATTGTTTGGCATACTTGCTTTATCATATACATACAATATAACATAAAATATACAGGTCTATAATACAACAAGATAGCAGATAAATCAAAATAAAATAGATCTAGCCACTATAATCCTCACTCGAACTGGTGATACATTGCAAACAAGCCAATATGGAAGACCAAATTCCTTTTCTTAACATCAATTTGGCAGCTGAGAAGCTAACAAGATGGACATCTCCATCCTCCGAGGAGAACCTTCATAGCCATTCTTTATAATCTTCATGAACTCCCCCTTTACTGAATCGATGTCCAGGCTCTGTTTTCTCACTATCAACATATTCTGTAGGGTTAGAGTCACAAAATCCTTGAGTAACCTCCAGCTGCAGCAAACAAAGCTATATAAGGAAATGACAACAAAATTCATTCTTGATTGATTCATGATTCTGAGTGAGGTTTCCAAAAGTAACATTAAAATTAACAGCAACAAAGGACATTTTTACAACATAAATATTTATGCCAAGCCCATAAAAGTGACCTTAATATAGTTATGGTTTAAATGGAAAACATCATGTCTCGTAAAAGAAAAATATTTACAAATAAATAGTGAAGCATCTCCAGTGTGATTATAATGAATGGTATGGGTCATAGTCACTTCTAAAGTAAAAGTGAATGTAATTATATGAGAAACCAAATTTACCATTTGAGCTACTTACATGCAGAAGAAGACCTAGAAAGGAGACTTTATCCAGCTAGCCCATTCTACCAGTGCATAATGGTTAGGAGAAGAGAGACAAATTTTGAGAAATCGGGAGTATCTTTCTGTGTATGGAAAAGGCTCGAATACATTATCCTAGAGGAAATATAGTTTCAAAATATCCTTCAATCCAGCCACATTAAGAAAATGACACTTATTTAAATGGGAGCATCAACCTCAATTATGGTTATCCACGAAGAAAAGAGTAATTTGATACACAGTCCATTATGATTAAGTCGCTCAGGATAAAATATAAATAACACAGGTAAGAAACATGCATACCAAAAAGAGATCTAGGTTAAGCAACACAACATACACTTGCCACATTATGTCCAAGAATAGAGTTAGTCCTGATCTAGTACAAAGTGCTTTTAGCTATTATTTATCGTTTTCAGCTTAGAAAGGGCGAGCCCTTACCCTTGTATATCCAAGTACAATACAAGATCAAAGTTACATAGTTTGTTTGGGAAAAAAATATTATGAATTGTTGTTTTTAGCTTTGAATTTCTTTTACTAATATACTTTATATCATACAGAAGAATATAAGTTGTCATAAGTGTATTTCTTCACCATACAACAAGTGAAGTGTAAACTACAGGTTGATAGTCTAGAGTGTTATGTTGATTTTAACTAAATTTATTATTATTTAAATGTTTCAGTAAGTATTTTATTCTTTTTAATATATAATCCACATAAATTTTGCATAATTTGAGTCATTCAACTATGATAGATATAACGTATGTAATGTTGTTGCAGTTTTAAAATAGCTTTAAAATCCCAAAATTTCATAGACAAATAATTTATATATTAAGAGAGAATTTGAAATAAGTAATTTATACTATGAAAATAACAAAGATAATAATTAATGAGTAATTACTTAAAATAATTAATTGAATGATAAAAACCAACACTATTATAGATGAATTAAAAACAAAATTATTTTAATTTAATTAGATATGTAGAGTTCTCTGCATATATAACTTTATCAAAGGAAGCACATTTAATATCACAGTCACATAATACGTTGTCTCCATCTCTTGTACAGAAAATAGTATTTAATCATTAAATTACAAAATTATTCATATGAGGTAATGTTTAATGAGGTACAAACTTGACAAAGTTAACTGAACATCTGTGATTTGCATACTGCAAAAAAAGTTATTCCATTGACACTAGCCACACAATTGCTAAAGTGGTTTTCTCAGAGTAAAAAGTGATTCGCCATTAACAAGGCTTTGTCACAACATAAAAATTTGAAGTGGTTTTCCAACCAATTGTATGGAAAATGAAAATGAAAAGATGCCTAGAACTCTTAGTTAATCAATTTTTTCATTCTGTAGAAAATGGAAACACAGACCATTATGTGTAGATCAAAATAAATGGTTACTTCTGAAACATTAATAGCAGAGCTAGTGACACTCCACTTCTTAAAAGGCTAAGTAAAGGCTAACGTAGAGGAATAGAAGAATGAAGTCTAAAGTACACACCTGCAAGCATGGAAGGATGACAAGTCTTCTCATTTGTAAATAATGAATGAACATCAAAACATACCTGAAATTAAAATTAAATTATTGTTTTTAAGCGATACTATCCGGTCATCATATTTAAATGAACTTATTTGACCATGTCTACTTTGATTTTGCAATATTAGGATAATACCTTGCCTAAGTATTTAAATGATACAATAAGTTCAATCAAATGGTTTATCAGAAGCAAAACCATACAAAGTGATTTTTCACCCTTTGGCAGGTCTTTGCATCATAAGAAAATCACTGGTTCAGGCGTTGAGGTTGGAACCTTATTCTGATTCTGACATAGACCAAAACACACTATCAATAAAGGGTACTTATTTTTGTTTACAAGCAGAGGGATATGTAATATGTGTTTATTGATCATCGCATGTCATAAATGGTCTATACATGACCGAGTCTTGAGGGGATATTCTGTCACAGAAATTTCATCAACAAATTGGGAGTCTAGTAATATTTTAACAACCAAAACAAACAACAATTGTTATTAAAATCTCATAATACTTACATGGTCTTGTCTTCTTGGATCTCAGTTTGTCTACATGAGACAAAAACTCATGAAAAACAGATAAGAAAAAAAAGTTCATTTATGGTGAGGAGGAGCCAGGAAGGCTTAGGGAAGCTTCGTCCAAGGGAGGGAGGTTTCTATCATTGCTTGGATGAAGGGTTTGACAGTTAGAGTGGAAAAATGGCTCCATGCAAACCAGTTGATCAAAACAAAAATTTTGGTTCTTCTTTTCTTCTAAAGTTATCATGTCATTTTATTATTTTTTAAAACACATTACCTTAAAAAGGTTGTTTTCATGAGACACTTTTGAAAATCAATAAACTATTGAGAACACAGTTAATGCATGGTAAAGTAAAATAATTCTACACACTCTCATGCTTAAGTATTACAAATTCATTAACTTAATAAAAATTAAAGTTAAAAATTTTACAAACAATTTCAGAAAATATATTGTGTAATAAATCATCCATATTAGAAAAAAGTTAAACCTGTGTAATGATATCAGTTAAACTGTATAATAAATAATGTAGTTATAGTTGGAAATCTAGTCTTTACGGCACTCTACTGTTGTGAAGATTGAGATTGGTAAGCAAAGGCAATTTTATTAAGGTTAAATTCATTATTTGCAAATGTTAATCATTTTTATCAAATGTCACATGCATGATTCCAAACTCAACAAGATAACAGGAGTAACGAAGTTACTCTCAAAAGTTGGAAACAATTTATTAGCCTAACCATAAAATCCTACTATGCGATTTATTTTTCCATTAATTCATACCTAAATCATATTTCAAGTCTTCTGCACTGAGCTCTTGCACTTCCTTTTGCAACCTTTTGTTCTCCTCCGTCAGATTCTCACACCACCTCTTCAAAAACTCACACTCCACCTCTATTTCTTTCAGCGCAACACATGCACTCAGGTTAGAGAGAAAAAAAACCAAACCAAACAAAAACATAAAACACACGAAATTGATTGGAACCTTGTTGAGAGTGTTGTGTTCTTTCTATAATAAGATATATTGACAAACGCCTCGTTTCCAAGCAAGGAACCAACACGAAGCCACACGGATGCGGGGAACCAACAGGAAAATTGTTTGAAGATTGTGATGCGGGGAACCACATATCTGTTTTGAAGAAATTGTTTGAAGTTTAGATTATGCTGAAGGAATGAAGGGGTTTGGGAGACTGAAGGCAGCGGGGAGAGAAAATTAGGGTTTAGAGAGAAATTTAGATTATGCTGAAGGAATGAAGGGGTTTGGGAGATTGAAGGCGGGGAGAGAGAATTAGGGTTTGGGGAGAAATTTAGATTATGCGGAAGGAATGAAGAGGCGGGAGGTGTAAGGGGAAATTATTCTAAAAATTAAAAATAAAATATTTAGGGGCGGTTTCTGAAACCGCCAGA
Organism: Vigna umbellata; assembly: GCF_018835915.1. Next base: position 89,263 of record NW_025910050.1, read on the forward strand.
AAATAATCCCTCCTAAAATGTATAATTTTTGTAGTGTAAGTAGGAGCAGTTCATTTTTCCATGATCATTCATTTCTTCTTTTTCCACCAAATCATTATATAACGAGAATAACGACTATTCAAACGGTTAGTCTTTGCATTGAATTTTTTTTTCCAATAAAAAAATTACGAGGTTTTATTGTCATTATTGACGTCTAGAAAACACCACTTTATATATAATGAAATAAATGATGGTTTTTTAAAACTGACATACTATATTCGACAAAATTTATGTTGGATTTAAAAATCGTCACATAAATTGGGATTGTTCAAACTGTTGTAATATCTTAAAATAACTGTCATAATTAACATGATTGTTTTGTATTTTTGAAGGCAGAATCCTCTTGGCAATTAAGTTAGTTATGATGAGATGATGATTATTCATTTGGTTGAGATCTAACTCTCACAATTAAAGTTTTAAAGGAAAATATGTTATCATTTCAAAGATTTTGAAAGAAGAAGAGAAAGTGTTTTTAAATTATTTGTAGTATTTTTTTATATTTCATGTACACAAAGAAAATAATAAGTACATTAATAAACTAGCAAATTTAATTATTTATTTTAAGGAAAAATGTTGTTGGGGTTGAAAACTTATTACCTCGCGCTTATATTAAGATTTATTCAAAAACTTATTTAAGTCATTAGTGAAAAGCTGAGAAGCTAACAAATCATTGTTTTAACGAGAGGACTACAATGTTGTGTTGAGTACGGTTACACGAATTAGTTATAGACAATAAACAAAGAAAATTGAGAAAGAGAATAACAAATGAACTTGCGTTTTCCAACAAAAATCAAGAGAACAAGGCAAGAAACAACTTTTGTTTCACAACAAAGGAGGAAAACAACTAGCACTAGAGCAATGAAGGAACAACGATTTTTTTTGGTTTATGACAACAATTATAGAACTGAACTATATTCAAACAAGCTAAAAAATCGGTAATTTTTTGCCTCGGTTCAAAAACCGAAGCAAAAAGGTTATGATCTTGCTTCGATTCAGAATACCCGAAGCAGTAAACTAAAAAAAAATTGGGTCTATTGTTTTGGTTCTTGTGCAATCGAGGTTGTAAAGCCTTAAAATTAATTAATTAAAGGATTTATGACCTCGATTGGATCTAAAACCAAGGCAATAGACCTTTTTTGCTTGGTTTTTACTAGAATCGTTGTCTAAAACATGTTTTTTTTTTTTTGTAAAAAATTGTCGTTTTTGTATATATTCCATAGCACATATACCAAATAACACAAACCCAAAAACACAAAAAATAAACATGCACATAAGAATAAGTATCTACAACCTAAAAATGTAGTCTTGCATATAACTATTTAATATGATTTTTGGTTTTCATAGCTAGGGTTATTATCTTTGAAAAAAAAATTACCACACTTTTAAACTCATATTTTAGAAGAAAAATCCCAAGAGCCCTTAATTGGGTCAATCTAAAGTTTAAAAATTATATGCATTACAGATCTTAAAATGATCCTAACTTTCACTCTAGTTAACCATTTTTCTATTATTATATATGAATTTAGGGTAAAAAAAAATTGATAGCATAGTAGCTCATGTAGCCAGCTCAAATCTCCCAGAAAATGTTGTTTTCTATTTTTCAGAAATTTATGATCTTTTTTCAAACTTTGCAAAAATATTTTAAATATTAGACTTTGAATTTTGAGTTGAAATTTTGTGTGAGAGGTTTTCATGACTTTTTGGTCCTTCATACAAATTTTCAAGTCATTTGGAATTCATTTGAGCATACTCACATTTTTACCTATACTTATGGTATATGAAGAACAAACAACCAAAAACATCAAAAACCTAAAATGAAACTAACTTTGAAGGTAGGTTTGGTGATGAAATGAAACGTAATAAACATCACAAAGCATCTGTGCATAAAATCAATCATTCAAAAAGAAAGAAAATCATACTTAAGCACTTAATTAACGTTAAATAAAAGAAAAATGGAAGAAATGTTGAAGATGATGGTCGAAAATAGACATGGAAGACAAGAGAGCAAAGCGATGCAACAGAGAAAAATGAATTTGAAATATGCAAGTTCATGAGATACAACCCTGAAAACAAGTTATTATCTCGGTTATTTTGTTAACCGAGACAATAAGGGCTCCATGACCTCAATTCTCTTAAGAACCATTGCCTAAAGCCTCTCAAAAAAATCAAAATAAAATTTTAAATTATTTTATGCCTTGGTTCATGGCATAACCGAGGCATAAGTCCTCTATGGCCTGGGTTCTCTAAACAACCAAGGTCATAGACCCCTTAAACTTCAGTTCTTTTTGAACTGAGGCATATATGTTTGCGATAATTACAAAAATGTCACCGTGTCATTTTATGATTCGGTTCCAGCGAAACCAATATCAAATGCGCAAGTTAAAATCCATATTTTTACTAATGGAGTTTTAAAACTACAGGAGGCAATCTGACCGACCATTCACAGACAAGTAAAAAAATGAAGAAAATAACCTTATTCATGGTAGTATAGGCTATAGTTTGAATAAAACCATAACATATACAATACAAGTTACAATTATTTGGATGAAACATATCTTATAGTGAAAATTTCTCATTATATATCATTCATCTAAAGATCCGTATCATATATACTTATATATTTTACAATTTTATCTTATTTGTAGTTTATACTTATGCAATATTTTCAAAAATGTCACCATGTCAACATTTGCTACGTTTTCATTATGATCATAGTTTATTTATGTAGTTAAATCATATTTGCACTAGTACAAGTAACTATAACTACACAAAGAAAATTCAAATTAATTATCTAAATGCAATATCATGGCTACGGAAGAGTAAAAATTGATGTGGAGCTAATGAACTTACTATTTTCACAAATCTGATTTGTTGATTGTGTTGCTCTCTATACCAAGAGTTCTAAAGTGGGTTTGAATTCAAATAAATGAAATATTAGGTCAAAATCTTAGAGAGATTGTAGAAAAGGTTTAGAGGAAAGTTTCAGAGAGATGAAAGTTTTTACAAAATGAAACTCATTTTCATACAATTTTATTTATAATTTAATATTTTAGCAATGAAATATTTGAATATTATTCATACTACTCTAAGACTATTCTTTAGAACACATTAGTACATAAAAATACTTCTAACTCGTCTATTAAGCTTTGATTTTGATAAAACCAAAGCGTAAAAAGGTCTAGTGATTTTTGCAATTTTTGAGAACATATAGGTCTCAGTTCAAAAAACTGAAGTTATATGTAGATTTTGCCTTCAGCACTAGCACAAAAATTGCGTACAATATCGAATATTTTGGGCTTTTAACGGCGAATTCGCGAACGACGTCATATCGGAAGACGTTAAATTGACGTCGAATTTTATCAATATTCGATGTTAATCAATTTTTTTATTTATTTTAATTAATTGTGATCCTTTTTAACAACTCTACGAGATCTGAAAAGCAGAAAAACAATAAATTTCAAGTTTTTGGTATTTTATAAAACATGAACTTTGATCAACAACAAACAACAATAACCAACAACAAACAAGTTCAATCAAATAACAACAAACAAGTTCAACCAAACAAAGATTATCTGTCATGATCGTCAAACTTCGTTCGAGAAAAGTTTGAGAAGAGAATATGGTCTCATGTGCTAAGATAAAGTGAATGAATTTTCAATCTCCTGCTCAAATTTTTATTGAATTCACTAACCTTTTAACGTCTAACGCTAGGACATTCGACGTTTTATATCCTTTTACGTCAAATTACAATTATAAACGACGTTTAATAATTGCATTTATTTACAAAAATGTCACGGTTCATTTTTAACGTTGGCTATTTAGTGGTTTGACGTTAAACGCGTGACGTTATACGTTGTTTTTGCACTAGTGCGGTTAAAAAAGAATTGAAGCCTAAAGGGGTCTTAAATCAACACAAATTTGACCTATTCAACAGACAACGCTATGAACAAGGTATATGGCTTTGATTCCCCTTAGAATCAATGTCATAGAGTCCTGACATTCCCCTCTATAGGAAGATATTTCTAACTGTTCAGATTCTGAATAGGTCTATGACTTTAGTTCTGAGGTTCCCCCTACATAGTGATATTTAAGACTACCCAAATTCTAATGCGCACCTTGTTAAACTGCCTTTTAGTCGCCTAAGGCCGAACAAAGTCTGGTCCCCACTAATGTAGCATAGGGTAACCAGAGTATCAAACCTAGGACTCAGCTAACTAAGATTAAAGTGTATGGTTAAGGTCT